>JAJIBD010006449.1:0-109872 GCA_021461705.1 Cryptotis parvus | reverse complement strand
CTCGTCCAGGGGCCTGGGACCACCCCAGCTCTGGGTCTGCTTCTGTGCTCTGCTCACTGCCCACTGTCTCCTCCAGCAGCGGGGCAGAACCCCTCAGCCAGAGCTGGGATAAGGGGCGGGGCTTGGCTTCGGGGAGCTGAGCCCTTGGCCCACTTCCCAAACCCATGTACCACCCATGCAGCTCCACAGGGCAGTCAGGCTCCCGCTTGCAAGCTCTGAGGTGGTCCCTCGGGCTCTTCCCCAAGCGGCCCCTCTGCTCTGCTTTGCACACTCTAGACCCATGGGCTCAGAGGACAAGTGGGCACCAGGCGAGCGTGCTGCCCACTGTGCAGGGAATAGGGGAGGTTGGGGGTATAGGAAAGTGTCTCAAAGTCCCTGTGGGGGCTCCTACTGGCAGGAGGCTGAGGTGGAGTCAGGCCAGGTTCAGAACCTTGGACCCATCAGAGGCACCAACTGCTTCTCCATACATGCCAAATCCCTGCTGTCATAGTGGGGTACATGCAGGCACATACATACAGACATGCACCCATAGGAATACATGCATACACACATGCATACACAGGCTCACACATATGCACAAACACATGCTACACAGGCACGCACACGCCGCACCGCACGCGCAAGCACACACACGCAGCTGTCCCACCTCAGGCATCCGAGGCTCATTCTCCAGGAGACTCAGAGAGGGGATGTGCTTCCAGAGCTCTTGGATCCCAGATTCAATCCAGAGAAGAGTCCTGACTGTCTGCGCCCAACCTATTCTTCTAAAGGAATCTTTCCTCTGGCTTTAGAAAGACATGTGGACAGCCACTGGGGGTGTCTGCCGCGCATGGGAATGAAGTTGCAAACAGAACAGAGGGCTCGTAGGGTCCGAGCTGAGCCTCCTCACCCACACATGTCTCCACCAAAGACAGTGAGGGTTCCTTCTCCCCAAGGCTGTCGGGACACTTCTCCATGCCCCTGAGCGTGAAGGCCAGGGCCAGCAGGTGGAAGGATTGCCAACAGGAGTGGCTCCAGTGTGTGTCCCCAGAGTGACCAGCAGAGCCCAATGACCTCCATGGGGCCCACCAGTATCGAAGAGGTAGAGTCAGGCATCAGCCAGTGGAGGGGTTCCCTTCGTCCTCGATCTGGCTTTGGGCTGCAGGCTGCTACGGTGTCCTGGTGCTTGGCACATCCAGCCCCAGACCGCGGGCCCAGGTGGCCTGCCCTGTGCTCCCAGTAGGTAGCCAAGTCGGCTCGGCACTGCTGCCACTGACCAGGCCGAAGCATCGCTGGCCACCAGTAGGATGAGGCCTTGCTCCTCAAGCAGCACAGAGTGGCCAACAGGAGTCCAAGAGAGGCTCAGTGTGGTCTCTAGGTGGTGATCTGCAGCTCCAGAGGAAACGGGCAAGAATGCCTACTGCTAGCGGAGGGCACCAAAATCCTCACCCTGGAGGGAGGATCTGGGCTGCAGGTACAGGGGGGTGCCCACTTCAGTGTGACACTCGACACACGTCTCCAAAGGAGGCCCTCAGGGAGAGCAAAAATGGCATTCTCTTCCCCTGCCATCAAATCCTTAGGCTGAATCAAGACATTCCTCCCCACCACACACACACACACAACACACACACACACTACTTATTCTAGTATCTTAAGACTTGCTTTTGTTCAAAGAAGCAAACACCCTTATTTCTTCAAACTAAGATGGCTTTCCATGACCTAAAGTCTTTCTAAAAACCTTGAGCATGCCATTTCTAGGCCATTAACGGCTCCTCAGGTCAGGGGAGGATGAGGCTTCTCCGGCTTGGCCTCCGTGCACCAGCGCCCGTGCCCAGCCACTCTAGAGGGGACAGACACTGACTGCGGATGGACACCTACCCTAGCAGCCGCATGACGGTTCCGTTTGGATTTTTGACCTTGAAGAGAAGGCTGCATTTTCTGATTCTTTAGAGCTACACACTCACCTAGGCACGTAAATCCATGACAGAGGTGTTTGTTTTTTCCTTCGGGGAAATATTACAAAGCTAAACGGCCTCACAGGTGGAGCCCATAAATAATAAGCCACGTGTAAATCTCGCAGACTCTCTCCCAGGGTGTGAGCACTGAGAATTAGGTGTAGACCCCGCCCTGGACCCAAACACCCCAGATAAGCTGGGCAGAATGAACCTTGGGAACCCGGAAGAAGAAAGGAGTGTAAGAAGAGCCTTGAAGAGGGCCCCCTGGAGGGCTTCACGGATTCTCAGGAAGCCCCAGTGAGGGGAGTGGGAGGCAGGGGGACACTCCAGCTTGTTTCCCTGGACCCACCCACCCTGGACACAAGGCCAAGAGCTGGAAGGCAGAGATGGAGGCAGGATAGCTGGTGACCATCAGCCCCATACCGAGGTGAAGAGAAAGGTTTCTGCCCCTGCTCCTGTGCGCCCAGGCCTTCCCTGTCTCCAGGGGCCACAGCATCCAGGTGGCATAATTCCCTCCAGAAAAGGGGCAAAGGAGGCTGGCCTGCTCCTAGGCCAGGAAACTGCCTGAAGGGAGGAGGCCGTGATGGTGAAGGGGGACAGCAGATGAAATCTCACAAAAGCACTTTTGTGTGGCTTCACTTCCGTTACTATCACATTGCCAAAAACTACAGTAACAACACAGAGAAAGCGTGTAAAGCCGGCCCAGACTGATAACTAAGTAAGCACATGTGGCCCCCTGCTCTGCAGGAACCCTCCAGGATGCTTCAGGCCCCAAGAGCCTCCCAGCTCCTGGGGAACCTCTGGCTGCCCCTCCCAGCGCTGCCCCTACTGGCTGGAGGCAGAGCCAATCTAGTCCTCAGCTCTGGGCATTGCTGCCCTACTAGGCCCGGCTCTTGGGGGCTCACAGCGCCCTCCACCCCACCCCCAATGTCATGTCTCCACCCTTTCTCTCTCCCTCCATCCTCCGGGAAGAAAAAATATTCTCTGCTTACTTTAAGATTGTTTCCAATTGGAATTGCTGGACTGTGGCGTTGCTGAATGTGGGGTGACCATAACAGAAATCTAGGAAGTCCCTGGCTGAATTTGCTACACTGTAGACAGCAGGCAGACAGACAGACAGACAGACAGACAGACAGACAGAGGCAGTGAGAGAGGCCCTTTGACAACATTCCTTCCCAAAGAAATGGCACAGACCCCACAGCCTCCGGTGCCAGGGTCGCCCGTGTCCAGCCAGCCGCCCAGCAGACCACCCCATGCTCAACCGGAAACAAAAGGTGTTATGGGGAAACATCCCGAGACCCTTCCCTGAAGCCCACAGCCCCTAACCCGTTTCTACCTAACTCTGAGTCAGTCAAGGCCTTCACATTCCCACTAAGACCATCCGTTCCCTAACGGGCAGCGGCAGAGCCTCTCTTTTTTGTGACTTTCAGGTGCTGTCTAGAGTGAAAGTGTGCAGGAGTGAGTGGGTGTGAGTGTGACTGCGCCCCCCCCTCCTCTGCACCCGGGCTCACCCGGGTGCCAGGCCCGTAGGTCGCATTGGCGCGGACCCAAGTTCCCTGCCTGGCCCGGCGCGCGGCTGCTCTTCCGCCGGGCGTCCTAGCGGCGCGGCCGTCCCTCCCTGGCCAGGCCCGGCCCACACGCTACCTGCAGCCGCACGCCCTCCACTACCATGTCCTCGTACTGCTTGTAGACCACGTTATTGGCGGCGTCGATGTAGAGGATGCTGATGGGGCTGAGGCGCGCCGGCACGCAGCAGGAGGCGGGCGCCGCGTCGGGCGCCATGGAGTTGAGCAGCGTCTGGATGATGGCGTGGTTGGTGGGTTCGAGGTGCGAGCGCAGCGGAAAGTCACAGACGCCCTCGCAGTGGTACGCCTCGTAGTCCAGCGGCGCGATGATCCAGTCGTCCCAGCCCAGCTCCTTGAAGTCCACATGCAGCGGCTTGCGGCTACAGCGGCTCCGGCCGCGGCGCCCGTGGCCCCGGCCCGCGCCCCGCTGCTGCCCTGAGACCCCGCCCCCGCTCAGCGCCGTCCGCCGCCGCCGGCGGCCGCCAAGAACCACCGTCGGCGGCGACCTGGGGCCAGGCCGGGTCGGGCGGTGGGTCGGCGGCCACCGCGGTCCCGAGCGCGCGGCCTGGGCGCGGATCTCCCGGAACAGGCTCTCCTTTCTCTGCGTGCGGGAGAAACCACGAGCAGCGCACGCTCCTCGGCCACCTCCGTGCGCGTCGCCGCGCGCGCCAAAGCCCAAGCGCCGCAACGCCAGCGGGTCCCGCGCCGGGCCGGCCACCGCACGCAGCCGCAGGCAGAGACGCGGGGAGGCGCCCGGCTCCCGGCGGTGATGCCTCAGGGCGTCCCCACGTCGAACACCTCCCAACGCTCGCCGGCCTGGGAGTCGGCAGCCCGCGAGTGCAGCAGGCGCGGCGCACCGGGCGGCGCCCGGGCACGTGGACAGCAGCAGCGGCGGCGGCGGCAGCGCGGCCGGGGGAGTGGCGCTCCCCGACCCGGTTCTCCGCGACACTCGCGGCGCAGCACGCGCAGCTCCGCGCCACCACTTCGTCGGCGTCGGGGAGGCTGGACACGTCGAACAAAAAAGCTCTGGCCGGTCTCCGCCGCCGATTCTTCTACAGGGTGGGGCGGATAGAGAGGAAAAGAAGGAGCGCCGTGAGAAGGAGGCCAGAACACCTACCTAAGACCCAGGACTTTCTAATTTAAATGGTCCAACTGCACCGACAGGATCCCTGGATGGCTAAGACCCGCTGGAGCTCCGCGGCGCCCGCACCGACAGAGCCCCCGTCGGAACCCTGCCAGCCTGGGTCAGCGGAGAGACCAAGCTGGACCCGATAATGAGTTGGTGTTCATCAACGCTCAGAAACGGTCACCCGAGCCGCGGGCCGGCGCTCTCTCCAGCCCCAGACCTAGAAGTGAGCCCTCCGCGTAGTTCGGTAGTTTTGCCCTCGACCTCCCTGGAACCTTGGGTTTGCGGGGCCGAGGTCTGAAGCCAGACACGCGGGCCAGTGGCAAACAGAAGGCCCGGAGAGGGCGTGCGCCTCTTCCAAGATTTTGCCCAGGACCTCGCTGGACTGGAGGGGAGAGAAAGGGTCTGCTTCCGGCCGCTCTGCGGAGCCCTCAGGAGAGACGCAGTCCCAGGTATGAGTAAATTTCTAGAGTCTCCACCACCACCGCCGCCTCCACATCCGGCTACTCCTCCAGCCCGCCGCTAGCTGGGGGGCCTCGCCGTCGTTGCGAAGCCAGAAACCAACGGGACCTCAGGCTCCGAAGGCGGCCGGGCTCCGCCTGGGGTTCCTACCTTCGGGCGCTGTTTGCTGGTGCCTGTCGGGAATTCCTGGCTGCGCTGTGCCAGGTATTCTCGCAGCATCCGCAAACCTCCCAGGAGTGAAGGGACCCATCTTGCAGGGTCCACCGGACTCGGGGCGGCGCCGCTAGACCTGCGGCCGGGGCTCGCGCGCTGGAGTCACAGACCCGCATCCCCTCCTAGGCTTATCCTACCCGGCCAGACGCTAAGACCGTCTCCGCGGTAATGGGGAGTGATTCTGCTTGTGCGTACATTATTATTTTTTTTGCAGTTGGGGTGTGGGGGCCGGAGATGGGGGGGGGTTTGAAATTCCACCAAGCAGCAGATAAGGAACTCGCTTTGAAGAGCGTCATATGGTTTCGTTTTTGCCCCAAATTCATAGAGACTACAGACTCCCGCACCGTGGAAGATTTGCTCACCAGCCTGGGAGATACAAACCTCCACTTCCTTCGCCCCAATCTGGGTGCCGCGGGCTGCCAGCAGCCAAGGCCCATGGAGGGGAGGTGCAGAAGGAGACAAGCTGTCCCAGGGGTCTCCGCTGCTTTTTGGGGGGTCTGGACGGAGAATTTTGCTGAGGTTCCCAGGGCCCTCCCCTGCTTCTCTGAGCAGCCTCTCCACGTCCCACACTGCAGAGGGAGAACAGCGGGGCCCAGCGCCAGAGCTGGTGCTTGGTGTGGATTCTGTAAGGCTGAACTCACGGGCCCTGCACCCCTGGATTCTCTCCGCCTGGGAGCAGGTAGGGCTGGGCCTGGCCTAGACACCTGGGACTCCTTTCAGGAGCGCCCCGAAGGAGGTTAGGGGCAGTGCTGGCCCTCAGGTGCAGAAAAGTTTCCAGCGCACTTAAAGGCATTTGAAGGAAACATGCCTGTGGGAGGTGCCCTGTGCGCTGCGGGCTCTCCCAGGACAGGCCCATCCCGGCAGCCCTAGACTCGGACCCTTCTGTCTTTTCTTTCCCTCCCAGCTCCCACGTCGGTTCTTGGCTGGATAGAATTAAGGCCGAATTTACTTGCATTTCCGCCTGGAATTAGCTAAAACATTTTCCCTATCTGTCTGCTTTAATGACTTCAATAGCGATTAATAAAATCCAGATGCCACAGCAACCACCCCGACCTCACCGACGTCCTACCTTCGAGGGCCCAGGGCGGAGCCAGGTGGGGCGCGGGTGCCGGGAATAGCCGCGTTCCTGCACGGGCTGCGGGCCGCGCTCCTCCCTCCGGCCTGTCCAGCCCCTCCGCTCTCGAGGGGACGGCCAGCACCAGGGCACCTTGGGCTACACCCAGACGCAGCCTGTGAGGCCGGAAACCTCTCCCAGGCCGTTCACTTTCCTCTGGGGCCTGCCTCTAGCTCAGCTCCCCCTGAGTTTCCCTTCAGCCCTTACAATGCGTTGGGTCCCTGAAACTGGGGTGCGCAGCCATCACTTCTGCAACGGAGAGCGGCTGCCACCGCCTCCATCTCTTGCGCAGTCCCTCTCGCCAGACCCCCTCTTTCTCGGTTTCTGGATACCTCTTCGAGGGGGCCCGCCTGCCGCCCCGCGAGTGCCGCACCGACTCCCGCCACAATACGGGCGCAGCGGTTTCCGACGCGTGGGCCTAGGTGGCGGCGAAGTTCCTGTCTAACGGCTGAGGCTGGGGATCGCGCCCCCCGGAATGGAATGGAAGAGCCTCAGCCCGGGACCTGCCAGGCTGGACGGGCGCCGCAGCGGCGTGAGTACCTTGGGTCGCCTGGTCTGCGAAGCCGGTGATGGTGTCCGCGCGGCCGGAACCCGAGGTGGAGGCGGCGGCCGGCCCGGCTGGAGCCCTCCCCGCCAGGCTGCGGTAAAGCGACAGCATGAACTGGTGCGGCACCACCGAGCCGTTCCTGAAGCCTGAGCCCGCGGCGCGGCGAGCAGCGCGGCTCCGGGAGCCGAAGCGGCCGGGGCAGCGGAGGCGCCCGCCAACGGGGCGAGGGTCCGGCCGCCCCCGCCGCCGCCCCCCGGACTCCGAGCCGGCCCTGCCCCCGCCGTTCGCCCCACAGCGGCCGCTTCCGAGGCCCGTCGCGGGGGCGGCAGGCGCTCAGCAGCCAGAGGCACAGCGCGGCGGCCGCGCTCAGGTCCATGGGCTCCGTGGGCCAGGCGGGCGGGCGGCGCGCGGGCTCCGTGGCTCCGGGAAGTCCCCCGGCGCCTTTTGAACATAGTGTTTAATAATGGGGGAAGTGTGCGCAGCAAGCCGAGGGCCCCCTCCTCTCCCCACCCCACCCCCCGCCCAGCGCCTGGAGCAGCGCCCCTGCTGAACGCTCTGGTGCAAGCGCCGCGCCCCCACTCCAGCCTCTAAGTGGAGTCCAGGGCCAGCGCCTCCCTCCACACCGCCCAACTCGAGCGCTTTGCTCCCGTTTCTCGCCAAGTGAATGTCACCGACCGGAGGCTCCAAACGCCACCCGGGCCCCGCCCCCTTCCCAAGGCAAGACGACCCCCTTGGCCCCCTGCTGCGCCCTATCCAACCGCGCCCCCATTCGGAGGCCCTGGGTGTCCAGCGTACCCGCCCAGAATCTCTCCCCCGCCCCTCCCCACTCCGATTTCGTGAATGCGGGGAGGAGGGGCAACGCCAAAGGTGGGGTCTCCTTGCAAGGGGTGGACCCGCCCGTCGGCGCTGCGACCCCGTGGCTGCCCAGCACCGAGAGGCCACTTAGGGCGCAGAGGCCATAAGGGTGGCTGTTTTGATTCCGGGCTCGGCGAGTTTCCATCCTGCACAGTTCTCCCGCACCCCCGCCCTGCAACCGAGGTCAGAAGAGGGGAGCACTGAGCGAAACAGGGCCAGCGGCTGTCAGCGCAGGCAGGACAGATGGACTTGGACAGACGGTCGCAAAGCAAAGGTTTGCATGCTCAGAACGTGCTCTCTGGCGGGGAGCCTTGGCCCCAAAGGAGAGGCGCGGGGCACGCAGGCCGTCGGGGGACGAGGCGCCCGTCGCTCTAGAGGCATCCGAATGCATTTGGGCTTCCGAAGAAGCGACCTTTCGCCGGCTGTCGAAGGGGAACGCCGGACGGTGAATTCGGGGGGCGCGAGCTAGGTCGGGGCGCAGTCCGCATCCCACCCGCAAGGCCGCCAGCGGAAAACCCAGGTGGTGCTTCCGAACAGGCTCGGCGCGGGGTCGGGGTGAGTAGATCTGTGGCCGCCAGGCGACAGCATCTTAAAGAGAGGGTCGCGCAAGCAGCGGCGGGGAACCTGGGTCCGAAGCCCGCAGCGACCCCAGGTCGCAAAGCCCCGAAGATGCGCGGACGAGGGAGTCTTGGTTCTGCTGGAACCTCCGCCGCCAGGAGCAGCCGCTGCCAAAGGCGCCGAGTGGCTGAGCGCGCGGGTCCGCACCAGGCAGGGCAGGCGCGTCCTTTGCCTTTACCCTCGCCCTCGCTCTCGCCTTTGCTTGGAGGCAGTGTTGCTGAGTCGTGAGGAGTGGGGGACCAGCTCCATGCGACACCCAGCGTGTTCAGAGCTGTGCCTTCCCCAGGACTGCTCAATTCTACCGGGCAAAGTTCCCAGGCTCCCAAATTCCTGCACCAGCCTTTTCGTCCCAAGCGAACTCCTAGCCACTGAGAGGCGCGGCCCCTGCGCCTGGGGCTCGCCAGCGCTCCCCTCTGGGTGGAACGAGCTGGCGGCGAGGCCTGGCCGGCTCTCGCACCTGGACAACAGTTCCAGCAGATGGGAGCAGAGGAGCAGGGTGGGAGATGTGTGGGTGGAGGGGGGGAAGGGGGGGGCTTGGGTGAGGAGGTGGAAAGGAAGAGGTTCAGGACTAGGCGGGCCTGGACTGCAGCAGGGACCCCTGCCATTGGGCGGAGAATGGAGAGTTGGCCCATAGGGTAGGGATGGAGTCCCTGGGTGATCCCCTGCTGACAGCCGCCCCCTCGAGTTCCAGAGCCTGCTGTCCTTGGTGGTCCTGGTCTCTAAGGCTGGGCCGCTCCTCTTCTTCCTCCCAGGCATTGTCCCGGCTGCCTTCCCTGCTCTCCCACGTTCACTCCTGTGTTTTGTGCAAACACCCTAACACCCAGGCTTGGGTCTGTAGAACGGTTCTGGTCCTCACTCCTTTATCTCTTAATCGCAGACCTTTGCATGGTCTTGGCGACAGTTTATCCAACTGTAAGGGGACAGTGGCAGGATTGGTACAGGCTTGGCCCAGCCAGTGCTAAATATATGCTTCTGATGGCCAGGTCCCGTCATCCCCATAAGGCTCAGTAGCTGTCCCCTCCCTCTCCCCAATAGGAACAGGTGCCCAGCTTGGAGACTGGATCTGGTGTAGGGATTCTCATCTCAAGATGTTCATGTGTGGCCTGAGCAACCCATACAGAGAGTTACTCAGGGCAGGGGCAGTGAAGGCAGAGAACCAGAGATTCCTTCTGGATGCCAGTGACGGCAGAGAACCGCTTCTTCAGAGAAGGCTCTGAGCTGAGACAGAGACCAGGGTGCTGGGACAGTCACTATGCAGTCATTCTCTCTGCCCATGTCCCTTCTGCCAGAGGACACCGAGTATTTGGTGGGCGGCAGCGGTGGGAGCAGACACCTGGGCGAAGGCTCTAGAAGGTGGGGCTAGATGGTCAGGAAACTGAATCTGGGGGACTTGTCGGGAGCAGGAGCTGCAGGGGGTGTTTGGGCCACGCCTGCTCCTCTCCTGCCCACCCTTTGCCCCCGCTGAAGGCTGGTCCAGATGCCAGCACCCTTCCCACCACCCCATGTCGCTCTCTCGCTCCCAGCTCATCCCTCCAGGCGGCTCCGTGCTGCTGTTCCTGTTTTAAACACAAAGATGGTGACACTAAGGAGAAACCCTTCACCTCAGCCAGGGGCCTTTGCGGAACCTGCTAGAGCTTCCTGGGTGCCTCAGCTGTGGGGACAACTTGGGGAGCTGGGGGCTTGGTCTGCAGCACCCCAGGACCCAGGGGAGGCAGCAGGTTCCCATCTCCGCTCTGCAAGGCTCTCAGCAGAGGTGGGGCTCAGGGCTGGGCTGAGGAAGACCAACACAGTGTCAGGGCAGCCACTGGCTTGCGGTGCCCAGATCACAGCTCCTAGCCCTGAGCACGAGCCACAGTGAGCAGGAGCATGCGGTCCGACTAGGCAGTTTGGGCCGAGACTAGGCGCCAACCAGGGCTGGACTGGACCAGAGCCGAGCCTGGGATGTGCCAGGCTCCATTTCTCTGTGAGTCCCAGCCCCCAGCCCGCGGGGCGTGACTCCTATGAGCACAGGGGAGGCAAGTCCATGCTGACTCCAGGTGTCCTCCTTGGAGAAGTGTTTGCTGGGAGCCTTCGGTCCAGGCCGGTCCAAGAGCCAGACAGGAGAGAGCCTGCTTGCAGTCTGAACACCTGGCAGGCTGCGCTCTGTGCTGTGAGGATCGCGTCATTATTATTACTGTCCTGTGGGACAACAGTGGCAGCTGCTGCCACTCTACGCCCCATACACTGGGAATGGGGGGCCGAGGTCTGAAGCAGTAGCCGGAAGTTCAACCACCTGGATCTCAGTTTCTTCATTTGCTAATCCAGCCCCACCCCCGCCACACACACTCCCACCCCCATAGCAGCAAATCCGGGGTTGGAGAGGTTGGTCCCTAAGGGGGGAAATGCCTGTGGGGGGCATTTTCTGGCTGGGGAGGAGAGTGGCTTCACCCTCACCAGCTTCCAGGGCCCCTGGCTACTCACACAGCCACCCCCACAGGACCTGTTTGCTTCCTCTATGCTCCAGACCATGGAGTCCCCAGAATCTGCAGAAGCCTTGGCGTTATTTGGGCAATTCCTATGCCGGGTGTTCTGGGTTTGCCTACATGCCTGCAAAGTTGGGACCTCTCCCATGCCAGTCATCTCTGATGGTCTTCACAGTACCCCTGAGGGGGACCACAGATCTCAGAGGTGCCTCTGTGGCCAGCAGACACTCACCAGGGAAGGTCAGCCGACGGGTATCAGCCTGAGCCAGCTGACCCCCAAATGGCCACCTCCGCATGGTGACCTTTCAGCAGAGGAACATGGCCGGGACCCAGTCACTGAGTCTCTGGACTAATTCAGACCCGAGGTCCCCAGGCCTCGAGACAAGAGGAGGACCCTTAGCCAAGGCCTCTCCATACCTGCATGTCCACCTTAGAAAGCCCAGTCTCCAAGTAGAAGCAATCCTTTCTCTTCTGTCCAGCCTCGGCCATGGGAGCTGTGGGCCCCGCCTGTGCTCCTGGCCCTTATTCCCCTGCAGCTCAGAAGGCCCCTCTCACTTTGCTAAGGGCGCCCAGAAGTGATGGGGTTCTGGTCCCTGCAGCCAAGCACTAATCTAGGAAGCTACAGCAGGTGTGCCCCCGTTCCTGAGTGGTGAAGTTCCCGAGAGTCCGGAAATAGGATTCTGGGGCTGGACAGAGAATACCTCAGGGAGGGCGCGTGCCTTGCACTCATCCCTGGGTCCATATGTAACCTCCGCGCGTCCTGTCAGATTTGATTCCTGAGTACAGAGCCAGGAGTAAGCCCCAAGCACCGCCAAGTGTGGCTTGTAAACAAACAAAACATGCTCAGCCCTTCCTGGCTTTTGTTTATTTGTTGTTTTTATTTTTACTGTTAGAGCCTGGCAAACTACCCGTGGTGTATTCGATAGGCCAAAAACGTAACAATAATGGACCTCATTCCCAAGGAATGGAGACATTACTGGCACCAGCTCGAGCAAATTGATGAACAAGGGAAAGACAAGTGATACAAGAGAAGTGATTTTTACTGAGGCACTGTGAGTTACAAAGTTATTCATGATTGAGTCTCAGTTATACAATGTTCCAAGCGATCCCTTCATTGCATAGCTTCTGCCCACTCCCACCCGCCTGTATGGCAGACATATTTTTCCCTTTCAGTCACTGGCTTACAGTACGTTGCTGGCAGGTTTCATGCACGAGGCTATGCCTCCTCCCGACAACCCCCTCCTCCAGAGTGACGCTTGCCTCCAGCCTTGTCAGAATGTTCCCCTCTCCGTCCTCTGTCCTGTGTCCTATCCCAGTGGCATGCTCCTTGCTGAAGAAAAGTTCTTACTCCCATGCTCTTCGCTTCTCCTCTTTTCGGCCTTTGTTTTCCCCTCCTGTGTTCCTCTGCATCCAGCCTGTGAGAGATTGTTTCGTGTTAGTGGTATTCCGTTATGTCTGCGGACCGTAATTTCTTTATCAGTCACCTGATTTGGGGCACTTGAGCTGTTTCCAGATTTTGGCTACTGTGAACAGTGCTGCAATGAACATAAGCGTTCAGATGCAAGTGATGAGAAGAGATGAACATGCAACGTTGTCATCAAAGAAGACACGCAAATGGCCAAAGAGCATATAAAAATGCTCTTCATCACTAATCATTAGGGAAATTCAAACAAAAGCAGTAATGAGCTATCGCCTGAACACCAGAGAGATGGGCACACACCGAAAAGAGCAAAATCAACCATTGCTGGTATGGGGAGCACAAAGAAGAGGGACCCTCACTCACAGTTGAGTATCAGCTGGTCTAGCCTTAGGGACCCTCACTCACATTGGAGTATCAGCTGGTCTAGCCTTAGGGACCTTCACTCATAGTGGGTGGAGTATCAGCTGGTCTAGCCTTAGGGACCCTCACTCATAGCAGGTGGAGTATCAGCTGGTCTAGCCTTAGAGACCCTCACAGCGGGTAGGAGTATCAGCTGGTCTAGCCTTAGAGACCCTCACTCACAGCGGGTGGGAATATCAGCTGGTCTGGCCATTTTGGGAAAACAATATGGACACTTATCAAAAAAAACTAGTGATTGAGCTTTCATGGAACTCAGCAACTCTACCACTGGGAATATACCCAAGCAGGGCCTTGCTGGCTTTAGCTCCCTAAATTCACTGTGGCTGATCAATGCCCACAGAGTGTCCAGCTGTCAGAGCTGGAGGCTACAAGGAGAGGTCTCGGCCAGGGAGCTAGCCAGGACTTATCAGGCTCTCCGAGCTGGGGGGCTCAGAACTGGAGAGGGGCTGAGAGGGAGCTGGTTGCCCGGTGGCTCTGCCCCTGAGGGTGGAGAGAGAAGGTGGCAGTTCCCGTGGTGCTGCCACGTCCCTATGTCCCTCCGTTGAGGAGTCTCCATTCCACTGCAGATGTACTGTGTCCTTTTCCCCAGAAAGACTGGGAAGAGGCCTTGCATGTGGGGAGACTCCCGCAGAGCAACCAGGACTGCTCCCGCCTGTAACCAGGGCAACAACTCAGGCATCTACACAGGGTCAGCTGCTGTCCCTGGGCCTCAGGCCTCTGCATGGGGGAGGGCCAGGTCAGAGAAGAGCCGGTGACTTCTGGAAGTTCCCGCAGGGGACCTCCAGATGCTTTGTGAGGCGGAGAGCTAGTGGACACTGCCATCTGCTGGCCACCGGCTCTAACAGCATCACTGGAATTCCTTGCCAGGTTTTAAGACCATGGATGGAGCTTGGGGCAGGAGAGAACAGAGTTGCTCTGGCCCTGGCACAGACACAGTCCAGGGGCACCTCGTAAGATCTTTTGAGCCCTGCCAGGAGTGATCCTGGAGCACAGAGCCAGGACTAAGCCCTGAACACCCGCAAGGTTCGCCTCCCCCAATTGCCCCCCCACACACACACACACCACCACCACCACACAGGCCCGCTGGCAGAACGAGAAGAACGGTCCCATTCACCGTGAATGTCCGTCCGTCCCTCGCCTGGCGTGGCTTAGGCCCGGCCCGGGAGAACGCACCACCACCACATCGATCGGTTGAGGAAACGAGAGGCAACACACCCGCACGACGGACTGGCGAACCCGCCCCCGAAGGGGAAACGCCTGCGCCCCGAAGGAAGGCGGGCCGAGGACAGCAGCCCTCCGGAGAAGGCAGGGACCCGTTTTCAGCCTCCCGCCCCGCCCTGCGACCTCGGGGGCGACGCCGGGCCCGGACACAGACAGACAGAACCCGCGTGGAGCGCCTGACACGCGGCAGCGGATAACGGAGGGGTTCCGTCCGCGTCCGGGCCACGGACACCGGGGCCGCGCCTCTCGCGCACCTTGGGCCGGAGGGCGGCAACCACTGCCGGGAGGCGGCAGGCCACCTGGTGTACGCGAGAGCCGGCGCACAGGGGCCCGGGCACACGGCGTGGGGGCGGGGGAGCGCGGGAAGCCGGCGGGGACAGGTCCTCAAGACGAGCCCCAGACGACCCGCGCACCGCGCACCCAGGGAAGCCACAGCCTCTGATCCTCTCGGGGAAAGCCACCGAGAGAGAGCGTCAGATATGCCAGATACCAGTAACAATTATAGACCTCATTCCCATGACCTGATGGAATGGTTTGAGGCTCTTTATGTTCCTGGAGCAAGCAGGTGTCCTTGGGCTCTACTTGCATGAGACAGGACATATGGAGATGTTACTGGTGCCCGCTCGAGGCAATCGATGATGAACGGGAAGACAGTGATACAGTGATACCACACACACACACACACACACACACACACACACACACACACACACACAATTATGGGCCTTTGGCATTGAACCAGAGGAGCTTTCGTCTGGAGCCATCACGTGCTGGGAGATGCTGGGACAAGGGCCACCTGCCTCCCTGACATGGAAGAGGGCTGCTGTCAGTCCACTTCTACCAGCCCCCTCAGCCTGCCTGCCCCATCACATGAAACTAAGAAGGGACCCTACCGGGTGGCTGTGGAGGGAGAGGTGTGGCGGGAAGGACAAAGGTGGGCAAAGTCTTCACTCCTCTTTTCTTGGGTGGAAAGCCCGGGAAGGTGACGGCGTCCCCTCACCCACACGCTGTTGGAAGCAGAGACACAGGGATCAGACCAGGCCTTGGGCATTCCGGCCTCTGAGCTTGGGATGGTCTCCTGGGTCCTGCTGCCCTCAAGAATTTCTCAGTGCTGGGGACTGGAGCGATAGCCCAGCAGGTAGGGCATTTACCTTGCATGCAGCCGGCCCGTGCCAAGCCCGGGTTTGATCCCGGTATCCCATATGGTCCCCGAGCACTGCCAGGAGTAATTCCTGAGTGCAGAGCCAGGAGAAACCCCTGAGCATTTCTGGGTGTGACCCAAAAAAATAATTTCTCAGTGCTGGATTCGGTGATTCACACTTATATTGCCCTGGATACGTTGGTTGGAAGCTAGTTTTAACCTATCCACCTCTGGTCATTGTCTCGGAAGCATTTCTACTTGCCCATCTCGAGTATGAGTGGTTTGGAATGTTCTAGAATTGAGTCTCCATTAAATATCGGTTACTCTTAGAATCATGTTTGGTAAGCCCGGGACTGTCCTGTTTAGAGAGCCGGATGGTCCTGGACTCCCCTGGAATAGGACCTGATGGCCTGGAGTCTGGAAGACGGGACTGAGAAGGGTCCCGAGTGGAGCTGGATGGACCAGATGGCCTGTGTGTGTCCCACTCCTGAGGACGTGGACATGTGGGGATGTGGACCCTGGAGCCAAGAGGGTCCCACCACAGGGGTGAGCAGGAGCCTCCTGGACTCGGCTTGGGGAACCTGATATCACCAGGTGGGTAGCTGCAGGGAAACTCTGAGGCGCCCCACACAAAATCCTGGAGCAGGGTCAGAGATCCCCTTCTGCCCCAGGGAATCGGCGGCCTGCAGATGGAGAAAGATGCAAGAATCCGGCAAAGGTTATTTTTTTTATTAATATTTTATTATACCATTGTGAGATAAGATGTTCATGTTTGGGGGTTTCGGTCACACAGTGTTCCAGTACCCATCCGTCCACCAGTGCACATTTCCCACCACCAATAAAATGATTTACTTAACACAGGTCCTGGCATACAAATCCACAATAGGAAAAAACCCGTACTTAGGGTTCCCAGCTGGGCCCCAGACATGTGTAGGCCAAGATGGCTGCAAACACGTGTTAAGGTCCAGCAGAGAGAGGGGACAGAGAGAGAGAGAGAGAGAGAGAGAGAGAGAGAGAGAGAGAGAGAGAGAGAGAGAGAGAGAGAGAGAGAGAGAGAGCAAGAGGAAGCAGGCTAGTTTTATATCCCTGCAACCCAGACCTCCCACTCCTACGGAAAGCCATCAGGGTCAAATGCCCTCAGGTAATTTCTCCCAGGACCTCACCTAGGCCCTTTGAGATGTTAATGTTGCAGCCAAGATCTGCCTGGAAATGCCTTTGCAGGGTAGAGAGAAGGAGTTTCTGAGATGAACTGTATCTCAGAATACAAAGGCAGGCATCTGTACCAAAGAATATTCTATAGCCAGTTAAATATTTCTCCAAGCCTTCACAAAAGTCTTGTCTTTACTTCATGGTACTACTGTATTTTATCTGCCTTTGAGTTATCAGAGAGTCATGCTTGCATGCTTGCTTGGAGGCAAACAGCATTTCTCTCTGGTCTAATTACTTAGAGATCCAACGTGGCCAGGCAAATATACCAGTAAGATCTAGCTGCCATGATGATTGTGGCAGCATGAGAGAATATTTATACCAGCCAGTATAGAATACATGGTCAGATAAACTGCCACATTCAAACTGTCCTCCTCCTGTCTACAAAGTGGCCTGCAGGAGGCACCTCCAGGCCAGAGGCAGAGGCCCTGGGCAGGTGTACTGCAACAGGGAGCCCAGCCCTCATTCTTTCCCCTCCCACAGACACCAGTAAGAAGGGCTGCAGGCCCTGTTGGGCTGCCCTGCCGTGGAGGGGGTCGCCTGGCTCAGATGAACATGGAAGAAACCCGCGTGGAAATGTGCCACTGGTGCCCAGGGCACAAATGCACTAGCTCAACCTGGGGTGACAGAATCCAACTCCCAACACCACCAACAGGCCACTTAAGAAGAGTAACTGCCTCCGCACACCCCTCCACACACACCTCCGTTTAACAAAACCAAAGAAGATAAAGCGCTTTATTGATGTAAGGGTAAACTAAACGGCTAACACATTAGTACACCTTAGCAGGAGCGCTGTGAGCAGCAACATTTAATTTGTTTATTCATTTTGGTTTGGGCCTAACACCCAGCAGTACTCAGAGCTTTGTCCTGACTCTGTGCTCAAGAAACACTCGTGGTGGTGCTCAGGAGAGAGTATGTGGTGCTGGGGATCAAATCCAGCTTAGCTGCATGCCAGGTTAGCCCCTTATGACTGACCCTTATGGCCTTATGACACCCCTTATGACTCCCCCAGCCCAGCGACACTTTATTTGGTTTTTATTTTTTATTTATTTTTTTTGGGTCACACCTGGCAATGCTCAGGGGTTACTCCTGGCTCTGCACTCAGGAATTACTCCTGGCGGTGCTCGGGGACCATATGGGATGCCGAGGATCAAACCCAGGCCAGCATGGGCCGGCCGTGTGCAAGGCAAATGCCCTACCCGCTGGGCTATCGCCCGCCCAAGCCCAGCGACACTTTAAAGAAGCTCCTCTGACCCACCTTCAAGAGCAGGAATTACATTTGTTGCAGGTTCTGCGGAGAAAGATGTGGGGCTGTTTAAAAGGGAGGCGGGGGCTTAGAAAGCTCAGCCGGCTCCGGTGCTCTGCACGCAGGGAGGCCTGGGTGCTGTCCCTGCTACTACATACGATCCCATGAGCACTTCCGAAAGCAACCCCTGAGCCCAGCTGGTGTGGCTTAAGCATTATAAATAAATTTGCCAACAAAATGGAAACTGGGTAGCGTGGCATTGAATACACCACGACCAGCATGACAGGTTCAGGCGGCAGCCCGTCCTGGCGGGAGGCTGAGCTGGGTGCAGGTGCACACATTCGGCTAGTTCCCAACGAGGAGTCGAGAAATGGAGAGTGTGGAATGGAGGGCAGGCGGAGGCAGGCTGCGCCCTCCCTGCACGAGGCCCCGCATGCTGGGGCGCTGTGTTGACTCTCTCCTTCCACTCCTCCTTCCACCACACTGGGTCCGTCCTTCCACACACATCACGCCCCTCTTTCCACCCACACCGCCAGCTCCTTCTACCCACATGAGATCCCTCCCTCCCTACTCTGGGCCCAGAGCTCCTTCCTTCCCAGGGATTCCTCTGTATGGTCTGTGGGAGCACAGACTCGTTTTTACATCACGAAGCTGCAAATCCTCCCCAAGGAGCCCGATGATCTTAAATCAATAGAGACAAGTCCCATGTGAGCCCTGAAGCCGAATGAATACATTGAGACGATGTCATAGGAGAGATATTTACATTCCAGATGCTTGTAAATATTTAGAATGAGATCATGGAGCCATTCCAGAGGAGAGAAAGACGAGCTTTTCAATAAAACATACCAATGAATTGATGCTACCAGATGTAATTATTGAGGGGGTGTGGGGGGGGGGAGAACCCTTTAGTTTGGAAATCAAAGTTAAAATTGCTAGGGAATCAAAGAGTAGACTGGATTTTAAAAAATCATACGCTGGGGAAATGTAAGCACCCATTTAGCCTGCAGGTAAGTTTTCTGAGTATAATTTCATTGCAAATGTCCGTGGCTGAAGTGACACAAACACCTCAAACATGTATGTAAAGCACTGTCCAAACAGCGTTGCTTTAACCAGAAGGATCCCAGTTACTGGTAGTGCGCATCCAAGGGACCCTTGAAGGGTCCAGCGCCCCTGGCGGCAGCAATGTAGCAACTCCGCTCAAACATTCAACTGCCTGGAAACTGAGGCGCAGACCCTCAACTAGGCGGAGACTGAGTATTCAGGGTGCTGGAGAGGGTGCATGCCTGGGAACCGGCGGAGACAAAGGGCCGGGACAGCCACCTGTGGCTCTGGGCTGGGGAGCAGAGGAGTGGGTGGGAGAAGCTGCGATAAGACATGCTGGCAAGTCGCAGTGGGGACACGGCCTCTGCGCTTTGAGCCCAAAGCCAGGTGACCACACCGTGACCACTGTGTGTGAGTAGAAGGGGGCTCAGGACCACACATTTGCCACAGTATTTTGAGCTGTGTCACGATGGCTATGGATTACCATCTGTTTCTGGAAAGACCTTCGGGCAACTGAGCCAGGCAGCCCCTCCAGCTGCAGGCCCCACCCCTCCCCCTGCTGACCCCCCATCCCTCACCCTGCTGACCCCCTACCCCTCCCCTGCTGACCTCCACCCCTCCACCCGCTGGTCCTCATCCCCTCCCCCTGCTGACCCCCACCCTCCCCCCCTCCCCCCCTGCTGACCCCCACCCCCCTCCCCCCCTGCTGGCCCTCCCCCTCCCCTGCTGACCCTCCCCTCCCCCTGCTGATCCCCACCTCCTCTCCTTGCTGATCCCCACCCTCCCCTGCTGGTCCTCACCCCTCCCCTGCTGACCCCACCTCTCCCCATGCTGATCCTCACCCCTCTCCCCTGCTGATCCCCACCCCTTCCCCTGCTGACCTCCACTCCTTCCCCTGATAACCCCCACCCCTTCCCCGGCTGACCCCCCACCCTCCCCATGCTGATCCTCACCCCTCCCTTGCTCATCCCCACTCCTTCCCCTTGCTGACCCCCCACCCCTCCCCCTGCCGATCCCCACCCTTACACCCCCTTCTTGCTTTGGATTAAGAAAGCTCCATCCCCCACCCTCTCCAGCCAGACCCCTCCTGTGAGTAGTTAAAGTGAGGGTAAAGATTTGCAACCCTCCCCAGTTCAGGACAGAGATGGACCATCCCACTATCCCTTTGCGGGGCTCGTCCTCCCCCTCCTTGGAATCCCATCTGCACTCTCGCCACCCCCACCCAGCTGTGATTTTGGTATGGGGTGTGTGGAGATGGTGCCAACCTTCTGCACTTCTGTTTTTCTTGAGTCTGAAACTTCAACATGACAACTTAGAGGTCCAGAGGCTAGGACAGTGGGGATGGTGCTTGCCTTGCACACAGCCAACCTGGGTTCAATCCTCTGCACTGCCCAGGGGCCCCTAAGCCTACCCAGGAGTAATCCCTGAGCACAGGGCCTGGAGTAGGCCCTCAGCACTGCTAATGTGGCTCCAAACCAATAAATAAATAAAGCTTGGGAGAAAAGAATAGGTACAAGGAATAACACATTTCACAAAGTCTGAGCTGCTTTTGTACCTAAAAGCACACACACTTTACGCGCTTTACCTCTTCTCAAGGATCCTTAGCCCCACACTAAGCTGTGTTGATGTCAGCCCTGATGTGAGTTTATTTCAAATATACTGACAAAGACCCCACTGCAGAAAGCCTCCTTCAGCTAGACCTAGGTACTTGACTGAGAAGTCCCAGAGAGAGATTGGTGTGCCTGGCTGATCAGTGCCCTCAGATTCTTAGTCTCTCCTTAGTCACAATGCATGTTTGTGCCTCATTGGCACAAGGTGGATGCTGCATCTCCAGCATTACATCTCCCAGCCAGGTAGAAGAGTTTTCTGCTGGAGGACTGTCAGTCTATATGACCAGAAGAATGTAACAGGACCATCTAGCCACAAGGAAAACAGGGAACAAGTGTTTCATTACTTTCCGCCTTAAAGGGTAAAAGAGGAAGGAGGTGCAAATGTCTTTGGGGAACTGCGACAGGCTTCCTCTCATTTCAGCCACACTTTATCTTGGGTCATTCAGAGCAGTGACCCCTAAGAGCCGGGGTCTGCCTCTCCCACTCCTGTGTTCTGGGATTTCCAAGCTAAGCAGGTGCCAGGCTCTTCCCAGGAGGCAAGACTACACCATGCTGAGCCCCCACCTGTTCTCCTGGGAACCCCACCGGGAAGCCCCTTCTGATGATGTCACTAAGAGGTGACGAATGAAGGGCCAATGCTGCTGAGCACTTGGGGTGTCCCAGGCTCTAGGGGTACCAAAGCAGGGGGTCCCCAGAAGACTTGTCAAGGGTAGTGCTGGCTCTAGGTGCGGTCAGAGCTCAGCTCAGACCCCGTGGTCTGGGCGTCTCTAACCCATGGGGGAGAGGGATGGGAACCCACCCAGCCGTCCTGGGCCATGTGGTTTGCATGACGCCCCCAGGCTATGCTGGGCTGAGGCGGGAATTAGAAATATCAGATACCGACCCCACGTTCCAGGCACTGTCTATAATAGCCCTCGGCCGGCACGTAGATGCATGGTGCCCTCAGAGAGAGGGAAGGAAGCTTCTCCCGGGATGGGGTCACTCTTGGCCGGGTGGGGGACCCTCCTGTTCTGGAGAGACACAGTTGTGCTGGATCCCAGTGGTGTGTGGACCCTGGGGTTACTTTACCTGCAGGGCTTGGGTGACAGACATTCGCAGCCATGGCGGGGGGCCCCACCTCCGTCACCACTGGAAAGTAACGTCCCTCCTCTGGAAACAGGAAGTCTCCCTCTTGAGTACTGGGGTGTCACTGAGCCGAACTCCACTCGCGCTTCGTCACCGGGGATCCTGGTCACCTTAGTCTGGGGAGGTTGTCTGGGCCACACCTCGTGGTGCCGGAGGGCTACACCAGCTCTGTGCTCGGGAGTCACACCTGCCTTGCAGTGATCTGGGGACCACGTGTGGCGCCAGGGATCCGAGCCTTGCTCAGCCACTGAACCGCCTCTTTGACTGCCTCTGGGCTCCTTTGAAAGGTGACCCCACCTCAGTGAGCCCCAGTGTCCCCGTTCTGAGGACATCTGTTCCTGGTGCCCAGCTCTGCAGACTGCCCCCACCCTGCACTCACAGGAGGCGGCACCCAGAGTGAGCAGGAAGGAGTAGGGGGAGCAGGAAGCGCCCAGCCAGCGGCCACGGGGGCCACAGCATGGACACGTAGAACTGCCTGGCCAGTAGGACCAAGGAAGGAAGAAAGGAAGGACAGGCAGGGGTGGGGAGCTGGGACAGCTGCGAATCCACCATCCCTTGAAGCGCTGGGCCTGGGAAGTTTTTGGAGCCCAGACTGGAGGTGCGGGCGCTGGTGGTCGCGCAGAAGCCCCCTCCTCCTCTTCCCTGAGGGTGAGAGGTCATGGGCAGGACTGCCCTGGCAGAGGCAGGACCGCGGCAGAGGGGGCTCAGTAGCTGCCGGGAAAGGAGACTTTGCGGGGGGACCAAACCTAGACCCCTGCCAGCCATTCCCAGCACATAGCCTTGTCCTGCTGTCCCCTGCGCTGGGTGGCGCAGTCCCCCAGAATCAGTTTCCCCTTTGCTATCTGACCACGCTCACCACTTCCACTGAGGCATCTTAGACTCAGCTAGATCACCCCGAATTCTCTGCAGGTCCTGGCCCCGCTCCCGGGTCTACCATTCCGTGTGTTCTGTGAGCTCTGGCTCAGTGGTCCGGTGCTGACCACGCTGCCCACTCGCCCTCCGCGGGCGTCCAGGTGGTTTGGGGGGCTGTGCCTCCTCCGTTCCCCTCCCATCTTGCTCCCTTCCCCGAAGTTCCAGTCATCTTCCTGTTTCAACAAGTGTCCGGACCTTGCGAGGGCCACATGCTGCGCTTCTAACGCTGACCCAATAGGTGCAGAAAAGCGCGCGTCAGACCCGGGAGCGGAGCTGGGGGCTGCGGGACGTCTGGGGTGCTGGATGAGCTCCCAGAGCTCAGGAAAGGCCTCAAAGTCCAAAGTCAGCTCTGGGCCGACGCTGGTGGCCACTAGGGGCGGGCCAGGGTCGGACCCGGGCGGGCCGTGCGCGCGGGGCGGGGACTCGGCGACGCCGGCGCCTGCGGGTCCCGTGACCGCGCGCCCCCTCCCGGAGCTCTCAGCGTCATGCAGTCCCCCGCGGTGCTCGTCACCTCCAGGTGAGCCCCACCTCGGCTCCCCACGCGCCATCGTGCCGCCGTGGAGCCCGGGGGCGCGCGAGCTGCATGTCGGGGCGCCTCCTTGAGCCCGCGGCACGCTCGATCCCGCCACCTCCCTGCCCGAGAGACGCACGGCACGGAGCGCCCCTTGGACGGAGGAGGAAAGAGGCTCACCCGGACCTGTAGGAGCCGGCGGGTCCCGCGGGGAGACGCCCCTCTCCGTTTTCCCCGCGCGGTGCTGTCCTCTAGGGAACGAACTGGGGAAATGCAGTTGGGCAGCTTTTATGCGCCCCCTGCGTGCCGGCGACCCCCGCGAATGGGGGAGCGGGCGGCGAACACAGACCCGCGGGCACAGACCCGTCCAAAGTTCAGTTGTCCTGGGCACAAGGCGCGGGGTGGGGGCGGATCTCACGCCCCGCAGCCGCTCTAGGAGAGAGCGCGGGACCAGGTGTCTCTGGGGGGTCCTCAACGCATAGGATGCTGCTGCGTGGCTCCACCCTGACCCCAGCGTGGAGGGCCCGAGCCAGTTGGACCCCAGATGGGGACGCGCTAGGCTTCGCCTCCACGCCCTGCCCCGCTTTGGGTACCTAGGAAGTGATTCGGTTCCAGAGGTTCGTTGCAGGCGGGGGGGGCGTTTGCTGCCGCGGCGGTGCGGGCGGGGGCGCGCGCCGGGGGGGGGTGGGGGGTGCAGCTGCTGCGCCCACCTGGACCGGCGCAAGTCCTGGGCTCAGAGGCGCGCGCGCCACCCGCCGACCCGTTTCCTCAAGGCTTCCCTCACGGCTTCCATTCCCCGCCCGCAGCTTGCCGGGGTGGGAAAGTTCACCAGATTCTGTCAGGGCGCTCTGGCGTCCAAGAGTGAGCCCTGGATCAATGGTCGGTGCTGACCTCTGCTAGCCTACTCTCCGCGGGTGCCAGGGGCCTCTTCAGAGCCGGAGAACACCCGGCCCCACCCCTCCCCAGCTGCTGCCCAAGGCCTCTCTTGGAGGACCGGGTTCCCTTTCCTGAAAGGTCTGAGAGGGGCTAGGTCTGGGCAGGGCCAGCAGGCGACCCTCTCTAGCCCCTTTCAAACTGCTGGGAGGCACGGGGGCTCCATCCCTGCCCCACCAAACCCGGCTCACAGTCTGGGGGTGCAGGGTGGAACAGCCAGGAGAGTGACACCCCTTCTTCCTGGCACCCCCAGTTGTGCCAGGAGCTTGGGTGAGGGTCAAGTCTGGAATTCCTCATCCCCAGCCACCCAACCACATCACCCCTCACCTCCTCAGACACCCCTCACCTCCCCAGACACCCCCACTTCCCGCAGACACCCCTCTCCAGCCATCCCTCTCCCCAACAACCCCCGCTAAGCCCCAGCTCCGCTTCCAGCCAGCCTGCCCCCTCCCTCACCACCTGTTCTCTATTTTCTGTGCTTCTGGCCTGACTGCTCTGGTTTTGGAGTGCCTGGGTGGCTTGGAGGAGTGGGGACAGCGTTATTGGGACCCTGAACAGTAAGTCAAGGGAAAGCTACCACCTGCCCAGAATGGTCAGTGGGCAGAGGAAACGGCAATAGGAAATAACATGAAGAGGGGCTGTCCGGGTGCCCCTGTCTGGGGGTGCTGTCCCCAGCCAGGATGGGGTGGGGGGGCCTGGAGCGAGCTAGAGGGTGCAGAGAAAAGGCTGGCTGGGGGGCCGGGAACTGCCTGGACAGCTTAGACCCCCACCCCCATGGGCTCGCACATGCACCTGGGTTTTACAAAGGTTCTTTGCTGTAATGAACAGGGCCGAGCAGGAAGACCCCTTAGGGGCTCTCTTGGCACCCCGGAAGAGCTGGTGGAAGGGCAGAGGAAGGCCAGCCTGACACCGGCTCTCGGCACCGAAACAAGAGTGGGGCTGGAAGCTGGTGGGAATGCTGCAGAGCAGACGAGGAATGGCTGTGCCCCCGCGTCAGGGTCCTGAGCGGGCCTGCAGGGCAGTGAGGCCCCGGACGGAAAATGCTGCTGTTGCTTCCCTCCGAGCAGGGGTGGGTCCAGCGCCTGGTGTGTGTGTGTGGGGTGGGGGGGGCTGGGAGCCCATTTCACACCCTCGCTGCCCCCAGGGTGGCCTTGGAGCAGGCAGAGGTGCAGACCCTGGGCCTGAGGGGTGACAGGACCCCGGACACCTGGCTGGGCTCTGCAGTGTGCCATTTGGCCCTGGCGCCGTGGACAGGCTGTCCAGGTGCCCCTTCTTTTGCCTCTGCTTTGGAAGTGAAATCTTGGGGCTCTCCTTCAGATCCCCCCCAACCCCCACCACAGCTGCCCAGCTCTCAAAGGCTCCGGTCTTTTTTTTTTGCCACGCTCAAAGGTGCTTGCGGCTTACTCCTGCCTCAGTGCTCAGGGTGCTGCTGGTGTTTGGGTGGCGGGTGGGGAGCCTGTGTGATCTGGGAATTGAACCAAGGTCAGCCCCATGCAAGCTGCCCGCTGACCTCTCTCTGGCCCCAGCTATAAGGGGAGTTGGGCCTTGTGGGGGAGGATCAGGTCAGGGGCATTGTTAGGATGAAGCCGTGTTCCTGCTCCAGGTGACACCCACTGCTGGGACCCCACTCCAGAGCCCCGTGTCTACACCCAGTGGTGGGGGTCAGGAGGCAAGAGTGTGAGAGAACCGTGAGGCCACGGCACATGGGGACGAGCATGGGATCTTCCCAGGGAACCTGCCCAGGGCCTCAGGCCAGTCCCTGCCGTGTGTGGGGGTGGAGGGGACAGGGCTGGGTTGGCTTGTGATGGCGCCTGGGAAAGGGCCGCCCCACGCTTACCTCCTCCCAGGGGCCCTGCACTCTGCTCAGAGCCTGCGTGTCCCTAGTTCTGAGGGACTGGGAGATTTTCTGCCACACCCCTCGCTGCGGGCACTTCTGCTCTCGGTACCCCTGGGGTGCAGACCCCAGACCCCCCGCTCTGCAGAAGCTCTGCGCTGCCTGGTTAGGCTCCAAGCCCTGGGGATTCAGCAGCAGCACTGAGGCCGGGTTGGGTGGGGGCTTGGGTGCAAGTGGCCGGCCAGGAGCAGTGCCCTGCGCGCGTGCTGCTATGCCTCCCAGAGGCTGCTGACCGCTGTGTCCACTGCGGGTCCTGGTGTGCCTCCCGGAAGCTGCTGACCACCGTGTCCACTTCCCTCCAGGCAGGTCCGAACAGCCACACTGGCCTCGACCTGTCTGTGCCGCAGCACCAGGAGGTCCACGGCGACATGATGTCGGGCCACGTGGAGTACCAAGTCCTGGTGGTCACCCGCTGGCTGCGCTCAAGTCGGCCAAACACCGCCCGAGGACGCCGTCCAATTCCTGGTGAGCTGGGGGAGCAGCATGCGCAGGAGCTGGACGGAGCCAGCTGCTGGGACCTGCGGCTGGGTGCAGAGCTGGGGGCAAGTGGACATGGTCGCAAGCAGGGGCTGGTAGGAACATAGACATGGGGCATCTCACCTGTCCTCAGGAAATGGTCCTGGAGGACTTCTTGGAAGAGGCGAGAGGAGTATCCCGGGTGAGGGAGGGGGCACAGAGGGGGCAGTGCCACGGCCGGAAGGGGCTGCTGTCCGGAAAACAGGCCACAGTCTCCCCGTGATGAAGCAGGAGGGTCCGGGCGTGAGGCAGAAAGTCCAGGTTCTGGGGCCGGAGCCATAGCCCAGCGGGTAGGGCGTTTGCCTTGTACGTGGCAGCCTGTGCCGTCCCAGGTTCGAATCCCGGCATCCCATATGGTCCCCGAGCACTGCCAGGAGTAATTCCTGAGTGCAGAGCCAGGAGAAACCCCTGAGCATTGCTGGGTGTGACCCAAAAAGCAAAAAAAAAAAAAGTCCAGGTTCTCAGGCACAGGAAACTCAGAGTTGAGAGGAATTCAGACTGGCAAGTGGCCTGGTCCCACCTGCTGGGCGTGGGGTGGGAGGGCTCTGAAGGGTAGCAGGGGGTGCAGAAATACCCTGGGGTAGCTGCAGGCCTGGACCTGGGCCAGAGGAGCCCAGGAAATATCTCTGCTTCTCCCTGCCCTTCCCAGGGCCCCATGGAGTGCAGCCATGAAGGGGAACTGGGGTGTGTGGCTAAGCACCACACCCCTCCTCCCCGAGACTGGGGCTGGGTCGGGGGCTGGCCACAGGGTGGGTTGGAGGTGCTGATCTAGTGTGGGGGCTGGCTCAGGAACAAGGACAGTCTAGGGACGGAGGACGGAGGAACAAGAATGTGTGTGTCTGTGTGGGTGGGCATTGTGGGTGTGTGGGAGGGGTTGAGGTGTGTGTGTGTGTGTGTGTGTGTGTGTGTGTGGAAATGGAGTCCCAGTGCTAAGGAACAGCAGCTTCCCAAAGGGTCCATGTCCCAGACCCACCCTGCAGGCTCCCAAACGCCAACAGCCCGATCCTGCTCTGGTGGCCCTTTGAAGGGCCGCCAGCCTTTGGGAGCTTCCATGCACATCCCTTCCTCGGGGCACAACCCAGGGGTCTGAGGGAGCAGCTTAAAGAGTGAGCTCTGAGGCGAGAGGGCCGTGAGTACAGTGTTACGGCGTTTGCCGTGCTGGTGGCCAGCCTGGGTTGCATCCTTGGCACCCACAGTGGTCTCCGAGCCAGGCCAGGAGTGTTCCCCAGCACAGAGCCAGGAGCAAGGCCTGAGCACCACTGAGTGTGGCCCAAACAAACAAAGAGCAGGTTCTGTTTTCCTGGGGTCACTATGAGACACACGCTGGGCCAGAGGCACGCTGGGTCACCTGATTGGCTCCAGCCTGTGACTGTCAGGAGCAGCGGACGGGGTGTCGGGGCTAGCCCCTGGGCATGGCCGGCTGTGGGGGAGCAGCCCACCAACCTGCCCCGCCAGTCTGCGAGGGTGTGTGCCTCAAGTCCTTGATTTTTCGGACCTGTGACCCCTCATGAAATGGTGGGGGGTCAGCCACAGGCATGCACACGGGCAGGTGTGTCCAGGAAGCTGGTGGAGAAGGTGCTTGTTGGGGGTGCAGCCCAGTTCCCGAAGGGCAAAGGTGATGCCTGACATCCAGCCCCTTCCCGGATGTGTCTGTGCTAGCCACAGGGCAAGGCCCGGCTCTGGGAGGGCACGTGTGATTGCTGCCCCCCACACCGATGCCCCCGGACCAGGTGGTGAGGTCTGTGCTGCACGGAGGCCACCTAAGACAGTTCCTCCCGTTGCTTTGGATCACTGATGAGTGCGTGGCCTTGGGTGGGATTGAAAGGCCGCCCAAGCCCCCTTTCTGCCTGAGACACCAGAACCCCAAGCCTGCCCGCTGTGGGCCTGGCCTGCTGGGAGCAGGGCGCCAGCAGAGGGCGCCCGCCCACACGGGATCCGGCTCCGGCCAGGCCTGGTCCCTCCTCACCTCCTCCACTCCCGTCCACCGCTGCACCCCTTCCCAGCGCCCCCGCACACACACACTGCGCGGCTTTCCTAGAAGGAGCCTCTTTCCTTCCCACTGCTGACACCTGCAGGCCCGGCTGAGCAGAGAAACCGCTTCCTGATGGAGCCCCTCTGGCACCCACCCCAGCGCCCAGGAATGCCGCTTGCTCATGGGAGAATGGTCTAGAATCCCGAGCTGATAACGGCACTGGAGGCCCAGAAGGGGCCAGGGGGGACCTGCGGCAGGGCTCTCCCCAGCCGAGTCCTCCAAGGCTGCATCTCTGGTGGGGTAGTGGTGGCGGACGCTGCGGGAGTCGGGAGCAGGCCACACCCCCGGAGCCCAGGGCAGGAGCAGGCCACACCCCCGCCGGCTGCCCACTGTCCGCATGCCCATCCTGGGCCCCCTATGCCTGCAGCGCCCCCTCTGGTGGAAGACAGCGTAGGAGATCACGTGTCTCTGTCCAGGTCTCCAAAAAGTACAGCGAGATCGAGGACTTGTACCAGAAACTGAGCAGCCGCTACCGGGGCCAGCCTGCCCCCGCTGCCCCGGAAGGTGCTGTTCGTGGGCGAGTCGGACATCCGGGAGAGGAGGGCCGCGTTCCACGAGATCCTGGGCTGCGTCTCCAAGGACACCCAGCTGGCGGGCAGCCCCGAGCTGCTGGAGTTCTTAGGTACCTGGGGCTCCCCATCCGCTGCCCTCCGGCCCCCTCCCCTCTGCTCCCCCTCCCCTGCGCTCCCCTCTCCACTCCCCCCTGGCCCCCCGCCCCTCCCCACTGTGACCCTCTGCCCTCCTCTCCCCAAGACCCCCCTGGCCAGGTGTGGCTCAGTCCCTGGGTGCTCCGACCGTGTAGATGAATCCACAGCGGTAAAGGCTTTACTGAATGATGTTTAGGGCAGGAGACTGAAGGCCAGGAGCTCTTCAACGCTGTTTTCACCTTCATGGATTAGACATCCTGTCACCCAGCACTGTCCGGCCCTTGCTGCCCAGTTCTGCCTATCTCAGGGAAAGGCCCAGATGCACGTGCTATGCCCTAAGTGGCCACACGCCATAACCCAGTGGCCGGATGTTCTAGCTCTTTACCTACAGATGAACTTTCCTAGAATGGCCGCTTTCAGCCATGTGAATAGGGGGACCCAGGCCCCCACTCCGACAGAGACTACGGTTTACATGGAGGGTCTAAACCCGGGGGGGGAATACAGTCTCAGCTCAGGTATGGAACTACAGCTCGCTTGGCCAGGCTGACATGGACGCTTCCGAGGGCCCGCCTCCCTCTCTTCTACCTCCACGAGGGAAGCTTCCAGAGACTCGCCTTCCCTCTCTTACCTCCCGGGGAAGCTTCCAGAGACTCTCCTTCCCTCTCTAACCTCCACGAGGGAAGCTTCCAGAGACCCTCCTTCCCTCTCTCCTAACCTCCACGAGGGAAGCTTCCAGAGACTCTCCTTCCTCTCCTAACCTCCACGAGGGAAGCTTCCAGAGACTCTCCTTCCCTCTTCTAACCTCCACGAGGAAGCTTCCAGAGGCTCTCCTTCCCTCTCTCTTACCTCCCCGAGGGCACCCAGCTGGGAAGCTTGATGTGAGCCAGTTTGTAGTGGAGCCGTCACGTACCTCTGGACTCGTCCAGACTCTTCCATCTAATTGTCCAGCCCCCAGAGCAGGTGGCCGGGTCAGCAGACCCTCCTGTGCCGCACTGTCACTGATCTGGGACACTGGCTGGTGTCTGGCATTGGTGGGGGCATAGGGCAGTGCCCCTGAGGCCCTCCTGGGCACTGAGTGCTGTGTCACCCGCAAACTCCCGGCTGGAGCAGCTGCTATCCGGCCGCTCCGTGCTCCCGTCCCCGAGGCCAGCACATTCTGCTCCCCAGATGCTGAGGGACCCTCATGGGCTGGTGCCTCCAGGCGCCCACTGTGGGCTTCAGTCCCTGCGCCTCCCCAACAGGCACCAGAGCTTCAGGGGACCCCAGCACCGGGATGGTTCCGTGCTGGCCGCAGACAGCCAGGCTGGGGACGACGTGGAGGCCTTTGACTTCTTCCAGCAGCAGGACCCGGTGGACGGGGAGGAGCCCCCTATAGCAGCTCTGAGGCCAAGAGTGCAGGAAAGGTGGAGGAGGAGGAGGAGGAGGAGGAAGAGGCGCTGGACCCTCTGGGCGTCATGTGGTAGGTGTGCCCTTTCTGGGAAGCCCCCAGAAAGGAGGAGTCCGGGGACCCTCGCCCCACACGGCTGTCTCAGGGCAAGGGGCTGGCGCTGCTCACGCTCTACTGCCGCATCTCAGGGACCCCGCCAGGGTCTCCCTGGCCCTCCCACGCCTTGGGCACCTCGCCCTCTACACGAGTCAGCTCAGCAGCCTGGGCACTGCATCCAGCTCACTGCTGGCCCCTGTGACGGCTCCCAGGCCACATGGCACCCCTAGCTGGGTTGGGTGCTGAGACCCCCCAGGTTTCCTGGTACCTGGAGGCAGTACGAGTTGGGGGTCCTTGTGAACCGCCTGGCATGGGGTGCACCCCTGCTTGACACACACGCCCCTTCACACGCTCTGGGGCGAGGCAGCTGGCCGTGGGGTCCCCCTTCTGGGTGGTGACACGTTTCTGTCACCTCATCCCTTCTCGCCACACCTCTGACAGCCTCCGGGAGGGGCTCCTCATCCTCTGAGAAGTGGATGGGCATGACCTCCTCACCGAGACCACTGCCTGTGGCGTGAGGACACAGCCGCCAAGGTCCTCACTGCTGCCCGGCCCAAAGCTGTGTTGGGGGGCAGCTGCAGAGGGCAGCTTGTCCCCTGCAGGTCAGGCTGGGAGATAGTGAGCTCAGCCCACCTGAGTAGGCGTGTCCCTGCCCCTAGGGCCTCCCAGCCTCTGCTCCTGAGGTGGTACCGACTCAGTTCCTGACGCCTTCAAAGGCAGATGGAAAGAAAAGCCCAGCCCCAGAGGAGAGCCAGGAGGGCGGCAGGCCCCGGCCCAGAGGAGGGCTGTCGGGGAGCTTCTGGGGTCCCCAACAGTATCAGGACAGAAGTTCTCTTCTACCTCCTACCTCCGAGGCCACCGGGGAAACGGATGAAAGCTTACGAGTCTGGCGCAGTTCCAAAAAGGCTTTTGATAGTACAAAAGCTCTACCACCTGCGATCCAATACAATGAAAGAACTCTAGATCTGGTCAGAACTTAGACCATACAAGAGAGCCCAAGTCTCCCACCAAAGAGAGAGAGGATCTCACCCAAGAGGAGTCCTACCCAAAAGAAGGAGCAGGAGAAGAAAGGGGCGTGGGTCTCAAGTCAGTCCCCTTATATACACCAAAGTAATCCTATCTGTGACAGGGAGTGTCCTGTCAACAAAGAACCCTAAACAGCTTGTAGAAGGGTGGTGCCACACCCTATTATAGGTATAAACAAAGGATTACACCAAGGACTAATCCTTCTGAGATTATCTCTTATGTAAAACTCTGGAGAGAGGGGGGCTGATATAAAAGTATCACTGTCTTCCCATTCATCATCCTTTAGCGGGCACCAGTAACATCTCCATATGACCTGTCTCATGCAAGTAGAGCCCAAGGGCACCTGCTTGCTCCAGGAACATAAAGAGCCTCAAACCATTCCATTAGGTCATGGGAATGAGGTGTATAATCAATACTGGTATCTGGCATATCAAATATGACACGGGTAGCTTGCCAGGCTCTGCCGTGCGGGTAGCATACTCTTGTAGTCATCTCAAAATCCAGCATTTATTGATGAACTGCGCGCCGCTTGGCGGCTATGCGAGCCGGGCTGTGATAGGCTGGTCTGCTGGGTGGAGTTCTGACGAGGAGGAAGTCCGATGTGGAAAATGGAGGTCCTCATGGAGTGGGGGGGTCGTCTAGCTTGTTGTGAGGCTCTGCTGGGGTGGCGGGCCAGAGCTAGAACCTGCCATCCCTCCCGGGTGCCTCATGAGCGTCTGGGCACAGTGAGAGCCAGTAGCAGCTCTGCCCCATGTCTGTAAAGTATCACTGTCACTGTATCACTGTCTTCCCGTTCATCATCGATTTGCTCGAGCGGGCACCAGTAACAACTCCATATGTCCTGTCTCATGCAAGTAGAGCCCAAGGGCACCTGCTTGCTCCAGGAACATAAAGAGCCTCAAACCATTCCATCAGGTCATGGGAATGAAGTCTGTAATAGTTACTGGTATCTGGCATATCAAATACGACACGGGTAACACATCTTAATTTCATGGGCTTCATGTAATCTAGATGGTACCCACAAGTTCCTTCTTATTATCTGCACCAGGATGATTCTGAGTATCTTGTTCTCCTTATACTGAAAGGGTCACACTCGCCTGCTTGAGGGCAAACTAGTATGATCCTTCTTATAATCTTCCTGTATCACTGTATCACTGTCTTCCCCGTTCATCATCGATTTGCTCGAGCGGCCCCAGTAACATCTCTATATGTCCTGTCTCATGCTATAGAACCCAAGGGCATCTGCTTGCTCCAGGAACATAAAGAGCCTCAATCCATTCTGGAATGAGGTATATCATTGTTACTGGTATTTGGCATATCAAATATGGCATAAAAATATTTGATATGCCAAATCTTCCTGTAGTCTCAACATAGGGTGGTATTCTCCTGGTAAATTATAACTGTCCCACGCTGGGTGCAGTGGGTATAAAGAGGAGCTGTGCCCAATCTAGAAAACATAGAAGTCTTAGTAGATGTATAAGTCAGGAGTTATTCAGAGTCAAGGTGACTTCTGTAACTGCCACACCCTCTAGCAGTGCTTACATAGAAGAGAGGTCTCATTAGAATGAACCTTGGCTTAAGAACATGTAACTAGATTAAGCTGTGAGTGGTTAAAACAGCAAAGCTCCCAAGCTAGCTAAGCCTCTCATCCAACAGAGAGCCTAGGAGGGGGGCCCCGCCCCAGAGGAGAGCAGCACATGGGGTCCAAGGTGTAGCCTCTTTTTGGCCCCAATACATGTATGAACTAAGGCAGGTGCTGAGGTTTGCCTGAACTTGGCACATCTCGGGGGCTATGCAGGCCTCGAACTCTGGACATATCTCACAGATCCAGGAAATGGGCCTTACGGTTCACGTGCCATGGTGGAGGTCAGCCAGTGTCAGTCAGGACGCTGGGATCTGAGCCGTGTTTCGGGTGGACAGTGCCTGGTTCCATCCCTGGCCCTGGCATTCACTGTACTCCCTGGAAATATCGGCCTAGGTGCCCGGGTCGGCCAGCGTGCATGAAGGCGGAGAGCTGCCCAGCACATGCTCTTGGGTCCTTGGACCACGAGCACAGAACTGGGGAGCGGGGGCTATCAGTGGTGAGGGAGTTTGTGGACCACTGGGACCATCTCGGAGACTCAGGCAGGAACTCCCAGATTGTGCCCTAGGAAGGAAGGGGCCACTAAAACCGAAACACCCTGGGGCCTTCAGGCCTTTCTCTCCTGGTGGGGTGCCGTGGATGGACACAGAGGGACCAGACTGCAAGGTGGTCATGGGGCCACCCTTGGGATGCCTGAGCACCAGGTGGTCGGACACACAGCACTGCAGTCACGACAGCCTGGCTGGAGTCGCCCTACCCTGCCCCGCGCCCTGCCGCCTGGCCCTGGAGCAGGGTATACACCGTGGGAGAAGTAAGGTCACCCCCGACCTGTTCCCCAGCACTGCGGGGGTGCTCCTGGCTTTATTTCTAGGCTCTGTTGAGCTCAGGCTTGCTCCCCGTTGGATTCCAGACACACACACACACACACACACACACACACACACACACACACACACACACACACACACACACACACACACAGATGCCAGCCTGAGGCTGCTGGGTGCACTTGGCTCAGCAGCTGCTTTTTTGGGGTAGAAAATGCTTCCTGAGATTGGCAGCAGCCCCCTTGGATTGCCTGGTAACTCCAGGAGCTGACTGTAGTGGGGGAGAGGGGAGCTGAGCGCCATTGAGGCCACCTGTCCCTCAGGCTCCGGGCTCCATCCCCTGGATGGAGGCCTGGATCCTGGGAGAACTTTAGCACCGCAAGGGCTCCAGACCTCACACTTGAGCCCGTGTGGCTTCTCAAGACGCTTGGCACGGTTGTCAGTGCATCAGGCAAAACAGCCACGTTTTCTGGGAGCTCATTAAAGGCTGGGAGCAGATTAGCATGTTGGTTATTCTGTTCGTTGCTATAATCTGCTCCCTCCTCCACCCAGCCCCCAGTCCCATTTGGGGGTTGGGGGAGCCGGATAGACTGTACGGGGTACAGATTAAGGCACTTCTTTATCTTGTTCATCCTTCTTTTGAGGTTTAAGTGCCCGGAGCACAGAGCCAGGGGGCAGCCCCTGAGCACTTTAGGTGTGGCCCTAAAACAAACAAAAACCCATAATGATAAAAATGAGATTAAATTCAGTAAAAGCCCTGGAAGACAGGATTGCTCGCGGGTCCAAGAGCCTTGCAATGCTCTAGTTTGTGGCGGGGGGCGCTGGTGTTCTGGCTCCGGCAAGTGCTCCACATTCCCGCATTGGGGAAACTTCTCCACATGGCAAAGTTGAACACTGAGGAGGGGCTTCGCCGGGCAAAGCGGGGCCTGGAAGTTGGGATTCTCCGTAGGCAAGGGCTGGCACACCCAGTTGCATTTTCCGGGTCCCCCACCCCTAAGCTAGTTAGACGCACTATTTTATTCTTTGCAGACGTGGTGTGTTTGCATGGCCCCGTCCCGTGATCAGAGGCGGGATGTGCGGGGCTGCATCTGCGTCTGCCCCATCTCGGATGCACAGGATGGGGCCATGCCGCGCTCTCCGGAGTGCTGGGGGGTGGGGTGGAGGCTTTTGTGCGCTCCCAGCTCAGGACCCGGCAGAGCTGCCCATGGAGCACAGGACTGCCTTAGCCACTCTAGGGCGGTCTCCAGGCGCGCGCCCCTCCTGCCGCGGCCACCGGGAGGCGCTGTTGCTCCGTGGCACGGTGGCTGCGCGTGTGGCCGCCTCCGCACAAAGCCGCGAGCAGATTGCCCGGCTTTTCTTTGTCTTTTAAACCTGGTTCTTATTAGGGAAAAGACACATTAGTACACCATTAGCACGTATGAAAGCAAGGAAGGCCACCCCCCACCTCCCAGCGCGCCTCCCGCTGCGCTCTCCGGAGTGCTGGGGGGTGGGGTGGGGGCTTTTGTGCGCTCCCAGCCCGCAGGACCCTTCAGAGCTGCCCACGGAGCACAGGCCTGCCCGCTGCCCCTCTCCCGGGCTCACAGTTGGTTCACGCATAACTTATCTCTGAACGGACGAAGAGCAAAGATCCGGCCCCGAGAGCCCCACCTGGCGCTGCAAATGTTTCTTCTTGTTGATCTGTGCACAGAGATGGGAAACGGTTGGAAGAAGCATTTTTGCCCCGCGTGCAGATACTCTGGATGTCGCCGATTTGCTTGCCGGGACCGGTTTTTTGGGAGATGTGCGGGTTCAGCCTCGTGCAGGTTCTAGATCTCTGATCTCTGCCCCATCTGAACTGGAGCAGAGGCTGATACTGAGAGGGGCCCTGCCAGGCCTGGCTGCCTGCTGCCGCGGGCACCGAGTTCAAGCTTCTGCAGGTGCCCGGCTGTGGCCTGCATGTGAAGGCTTTGCCTCGCCTCCTCCCCAGGTCCCTGGAGACCCTCAGCTCTCCCCAAAAGAGGGTGACTCTCCCACAGTGCTGGTCTTCCCACTCTCCCACAGTGCTGGTCTTCCCACCGGAAAAAAAATCCTTGAGGCTGGAGCAATAGTACAGCAGGTCGGGCGCTTGCCTTGCACGTGACCAAGTTTGATCCCCAGCATCCCATATAGTCCCCATGAGCACCGCCAGGAGTAACCGCTGAGCATACCTGGGTGTTGTGACCCAAAAAAGCAAAAAAGAAAGGGGAGGAGGAGGGAGGGGGATTCCGGCCGGGGACCGCAGAGGCTGAGCTGGAACCTGGGGTGAAGTTGGATGTTAGTGTCGCATCGTTTCCCAGAGAATTGTGGTGTCCTCGTGTAAAATCACTTTTCTCCCTGCGCCTGCAGGAGCTGAAGCGCTACACTGTGGTTTGCGGCTGCAGTGGCAGCGCCCTGGGGGTGCAGCTTGACACTCCTTCCCCTGCTCCCGGCAGCTGTGGGGGCACAGCCCTGTGTCCAGTGGGCCACGCCCCGCCAGGAGCTGATTCCCTGTGGGCAGTGAGCTCTACCTACACCCCTCTACCGGTGGGATGCGGGAATGAATGCGGACGCCAGAGAGCTGTGGCGACACCGAGCTTCAGAGCCGCGCCGCTGGGAGCACCGGGGCCTGTGTTTGGAGGATACAGTTCGGGCAGCGGGAGGTTTCTGGGTGAAGGGGCAGCCTTGGCTGTGCCCTTGGAAGCAGAGGGCGTGGGGGCTCCCTTTATGGCCCATGTCCCATAGAAGTGGGGCGCCTGCAGTCTGTGTGCTTGGCGGTGTGTGTGTGTGGGCGGGGGTATGTTGGCTCCCTCAGGCAGGCTTTGCTGAATGCGACGGGAGTGATTGGGGCAGCTGCCAGGGCTGCCGCTACGGCTTTGGGTAGCCTTCCCGCTGTGGGTCATGGGTCTGTTCCCACTGAGTCTGGTCCTTGGCCTCAGCCAAATCTGTGCCACAGGGCCTCCGGGGTATGTGACCTGGACACTTGCTCTCCAGTCCCTGGAAGAAGGCCCCAATTCTCAAGGTGTGGCTACCCTGTTGACTGGGTTCCGTGGTGGGTGCCAGAGAGGATACAGTACCAAGGGTGGGTGCAGGTACCAGGCTGGGTGCGGGTGTAATGGTGGGTGCAGGTACCAGGCTGGGTGCGGGTGTAATGGTGGGTGCAGGTACCAGGCTGGAGTGCGGGTGTAATGGTGGGTGCACGTACCAGGCTGGGTGCGGGTGTAATGGTGGGTGCAGGTACCAGGCTGGGTGCGGGTGTAATGGTGGGTGCAGGTGCCAGGCTGGGTGCGGGTGTAATGGTGGGTGCAGGTGCCAGGCTGGGTGCAGGTGTAATGGTGGAGTGCAGGTACCAGGCTGGGTGCGGGTGTAATGTGGGTGCGGGTGTAATGGTGGGTGCAGGTGCCAGGCTGGGTGCGGGTGCCGTGGTCACTATGGGTGCTCAGCCGCGTGTACCCCTTGCAGAGAAGCCGAGCAGGCGGGTATCCTGGAGGCTTTTGCCCTGCAGGCTGCAGCTATGCAGGCACGGCCTGGGCGGGACCGATACAGATCGATGCTGTGTATCCCCCTGGGAACAGACCAATCACTTTGGGGTCTCAAGTGAAGCCACTTGGCTGGGCCATCCTGGGTGTCAAGAGCCGGGAGCAGCTGCTGCTTCACAGCAGCCGGGTGGAACTTCAGGTCCCCGTGCCTACCCTAGGAAGCGCACCGAAGGGAAACGCCAGGCCCAAGTTCCCCTGCACCCCACTCCGGTGTTCCTCCCGGGATACCGGCATGGTCTACACTCCCGACCTCCTCAGCCCCGCACCAACACACCCACCTGATGCCTGTTGTCCTCCCATGCGGCTCGCTGCTTGACTTTTTAATTTTAATTTTGTTTGATGGGGGGTCACACCTGTTGATAGTCAGTAGTTGCTCCCGTTCTTCACTCCTGACGGTGCTCGGGGGACCATATGTGGTGCTGGGAACTGAACCTGGGTAGGGCAAGGCCAGTGCCCTCCCCGCAGTGCTGTCACTCCAGCTATCATGGGGCTCTTTGTGCCAAGACTGCCCACAGCTCCCACCGCTCCCCCTTTCTGCCCACCGTGATCAGCTCTCTGCAAGCCCTAACAGCCTGATGTGCCGCAGGAAGGAATTCCCGCACTTGGCCAGTTGGTGCGCTGAGAATGTCTCTGATTGCGGGAAGCAAAGCAGAATTGATGATTGAGGACCACAGGGTGCTTTATTGTATAGCAGGGGCTGTGGCTGGCAGGCAAGTGCAGAGACTGGGCTTAGCACTAGGCTAAGCATCACCCAAGCTTTGCAGGGAACCAACCAATTACATCCTCCATCTGCCCAGCTTCCAGAAGGTTCTGCTGGCTTCTGTTTAGGCAGTGCCCCTGAGGCTCCAGGATGCTGGTCTGGGGCCCTGGGCAGCTGGCGGGGATGAGGCCCCCTGGCTCAGACTGTCGGGCAGTGGCCTGAACCACAGACACTGCCATCAGCCACTGAGCTGATGGGCATCCTCACTGTCTGCCCCTCCCCTCCACACGTCACGCCCACCAGCAGAGTGTGGCCTGCCTGGACATCTGTCTCCTGTCAGGCACAGGCAGTGGGGAAGCTGGCGTCTGCACACACGGACATGCGGGAACATACATGCCCACGCCTGCCCTGTCCAGGGCACTGACCACCTCGGGACACCTGGCCCTCCTGCTCTGTCCCCCCTGAATCCAGGTGCTCCGCCTGCTCCGGTGACAAGTGTCTGAACATAGGGGCCTGTGTTGGGGGCAGGGGCTAGATGGTCCCCTCACTGCCAGCCGAGGGCTTTATCGCCTGTCCGTGTCGCTGGTGGCAGTACCACAGCACTGGGGGTTTGTGTCCTGCAGGTGGCCGGGATGCTGGTGGAGGAGAAGAGAGTGGGGAGGACAGTGGGGCCCCAGGCTTCAGCCCCACACCTTGGTTGCATGCGCTGGGATGAGGAGAGGATGCCCAGGCAGACGGCACCTGACCATTCCCTGCGTCCTGGAGGCTTGAGCCCCTCTGGGCCGTGTGGGGAGCAGAGTCACAGAATGAGGGTCTCTTGGGTCTCTTAGTTCCTCTGCCTGAGTCTCTCTTCCGCCCTTGCCCCCCAAGGTCAGTGCCCAGCTCTCTGTCATCTTCTCTGGTAAGCTTGAAGACAGGCTGGCTCCTCCAGTGCTCCCAGCTCTCGGGAGTCACTGCTGCAGGGTCGTGTGTGGGCTGTGTGGGGTGAGAGTCCTGGTTCTCCCCGCCCCACCCCCAGCATGGCTGCTGTTTGCAGGCCATGAGTACAGGGCTGGGGAAGCACTAGCGCCCATAGGGTGTTACAAGCCTGGAGTATCTGAGAGCTTGTCTCAGCTGAGAGATTTCTAGGGGGAGAGGGGAGGGGCTTTCTGCATTTGGATCTCTCAGACTGATGCTGGGAACCTCTTTATTCACTTATTTTCCCTTTTTATCCATCTGCACACCCACTCATCCATCCATCTGTCCACTCATATGTCCATCCACCCATCATTCCATCCATCCACCCATCCACTCATCCATCCATCCATCCATCCATCCACTCATCCATCCAGTCATCCATCCATCCATCCATCCATCCATCTACCCATTCCCATCCATCATTCACCCATTATCCATCCACCCATCCACTCATCCATCATCCATCCATCCATCTACCCATCCATTCATCCATCCACCCATCCACTCATCCATCATCCATCCATCTACCCATCCATCCATCCATCCACCCATCCACTCATCCATCCATCCATCCATCCATCCATCCATCCACCATCCACTCATCCATCCATCCATCCATCCATCTACCCATTCACCCATCCACTCATTCACCCATTCATCCATCCACCCATCCACTCATCCATCATCCATCCATCCATCTACCCATCCATGCATCCAACTACCCATCCATCCATCCATCCATATATACATCCATCCATCCACTCATTTATTCATCCATCTGTCCATACATCAGTCGATCCATCCGCCCACCCATGCATTCATCCATCTACTCATCTACCCTTCTACCCATTTGTCTCTCCATCCATGCATGGGGTGACTGAAGTTTCTGGAAAGCACTTTCTGTGGCCAGGGTCTCAGCCCTATTCCCAAGGCCAGGGGAGGCCGCAGAGCAGGTATTTTGCTGGGAGCCAGGGAGCCCACCAAGCTTACGCCCAGGGTGGAGACAGCACGGTGAGCCTCGTGGCTCCTTCTCTCCAGCTCTACCTCTCAGAGAACTGTAGATCAAGTCTCTGCCATGGACATCTCGAGGGGCAGGAACATGACCGCCCTTGTTCCAGTGCCCCTCCCTGAGCCCCCCCAGGCTGCCTTCTGCCTCCTGCATCCCTCAACCGCTGTTGCCTCTGGCCAAGGAGCTGCTCAGAATCCTGCCGGGGCTTTGGCCCGAGCTCAGTGGGGTGATAGTGCCCCTGACTCTTGCAGGCTGTCTACAGGCCTTCATAGCTTCCACTTCTCAGCTGGGAGCCCGCAGCGCCCCTTTCCTGCCCACACGTACTCCCAGACTGAGAGTCCTGCCCTCCCACACCCAGGGCTGTCCAGCCGCTATTTTTATCTGCTGCAGCCTCTAGTCTGTGCCATGGTTCAACCTCTGGGCACAGTTGGCTACATAGTTGTCCGCATGAGCTCAGAAGGTGACCTCAGGTCGGTGGAACTGCCCGCAGTCAGAAAATCCCGGCACTCCGGAAATCCTGCTTGCAGTGCCCTCGAGGTGACTCATTGGACATTACCCTCAGGCCTGCGCCACCTTGGTCACTTCTGCCCAGGTCCGTTTCTTTCTCACCAGGGCTGAGTGCATCACCGCGATGTCTGGCCCTAGTAATATTTCAGTGGACCAGGGCGAGCCCAATCTCTTCCTCAGCCTTCTCCCACCCCCTCCCAGCCCCTAAAGTGTAGACCCAGGGCAGGGCTGAGGCCAGGGAGGGAAGGAGCCCCAAAGAGCGCCTTCCCATGACAGCCCGGATTCGGCTGCAGGGAAGAGCCCATTGAGTCCTGGGCTCCTGGTTCACTGCTGTGTGCCGTTTCACTGCTCCAGGGAAGGGGCTGTTTAGCTGCTTCCCTCTGCCCCTGTCCTGGCTTCAGACATTTGGCGGGCTGTGAAGTGAGCCTGGGCCCAGGGAGGGGGCCCAGGAGGCCTGGTGGCCCCTGGAGGCCCAGAAGGCGAGCAGGTCCCTGGCTTGTGACCTCACAAGGCGAGGCAGCCTGGGAGTCTGCAGGGGGCAGGGGTGAGGCCAGAGGGGTGGTCCAGGCCCCCTGACCCTGGGCTGCTCCTCCCACCTCCTTGTGCAGGGCCTGGGAAAGCTCCTGTGGCTTTGGCTGCTGCTCAGTCCCCTCGGGATGCTGGGGGGCCCCGTGACAGACCCCGACTGCCTCTTCCCTGCCGCTCTGCAGCACCAAGAAGCCCAAGAAACCCCGTGAGCGGCGGCCCGGCCACAGCCCCAGCCCTTGCCGAGACTCACCATCTTTGACGAGGGAGGACGACCCTGACGAGGAGCTGTTTGGCCCTGGGGGGAAGAGCGCCCCCGCCGGCCCCCTGAGGATGCCCCCGCAGGGACCGTAGGTAGAGGCCCCGCCACCAACCAGGTGCTGCTGGGGCTTCTCAGGGGCCCTCCGGGATCTCAGCCCGCTCACGCTGGGCAACAGGGGAGGGCACCTCCCCTTGTCCTGTTTCCACCTGGGGCAGAGGTGGCTGGTGGTTTCCTGGTTTAGTCTTACGGTGTGGGCACTTGTACCCACAAGCCTGGAGCAGCCCGGGACTGGGCGTGTTTCTAGTCCCCTCCGAGGGCCCTGTTGGTTCTGGAGTTGCTCAGACCAGAGCTGTTGGGAGCGGGTGTCCAGGGGTGCTACCTAGGTGAAGGGGTGCCCCCCCCCCAGAGAGCACCATGATGCTCCTGTTGGAGCAAAAAGGTTGGTGATGATCACTTAGACCCCAGCAGAGGGTCCTGAACAGAGCTGGACACATGAGAGCAAATAGTGTCCGGCCTGGCTCTGCCCTTTTCTCACCTGTTCAACCAAGCCCTTGGTCAGCAATGACTGAGGGCTACTGGGCCCTCGACATAGCTGTGCATTGGACATCTCCCCACACCCATCCCAGACAGGAACCTCCAGGCAAGGACAGGGAACAGGACACAACACCCGGCCTGGGGGATGCCAGGGAAGGTTCTCTGGGCTGCTGGACAGGTTGGGGGGTGGGAGGAACAGGCCGAGGCAGGCCCAGACCCTGGTGGGGACTAAGCACAGAAAGAGCCGGGACAGTGCCCACTGGCTGCTGGTCAGCTCCCCAAGGACCTGTTGGACACTTGGGTCCAGTCCACAGGATCTGGCTGGATGCTCTGGAGCAAGTGAAAGCTGTTTCCTCCCCAAAGCTCAAGGCCCCAGGACCAGAAACCGGAAGTGGAGGGCAGAGGGGTGACGGGCTTGATGGGCATGTGCCCCAAGGCTCTGCTCCTCACCCTCCTGCCCCCATCTCCCTCTGCCTCAGCTTAGCTTCATGCTCTCAGGACACACTAGATTGTGTCCACCTAGTAGCTGGGGACAGGCCAGCGCTCCCCTGTGACCTCTCTGCCTCCCTCTTCTCCACAGCATTGAAGCTGTTTGAGGATCAGACCTTAGCGGGTCGCCCCCTGGGTGACCCCTTGCTGTTGCCGGCTGCCCGAGAGTGGAGGGTTCACATCCCGCCTGGGCCCCAGAGAGGCCTCGGAGGAACTGTTCAGGTACTGTCTGTCCCATTAGGACCCAAGAGTGACTGGCAGGAGCCAGGGACCCCAGCTGGGGCTCTGGGCCTTCTGCCCCTCCAAAGCAGGGCCTGCAGTGGGCAGCTGCCAGAGAATAGGTGAGGGAGGCCAGTGGGGGCCACAGTGTGTGTGTGTGTGGGGGGGGGTCCCAGTCAAAGTGGGTGCTTAGAGAGCCACTCTGCCCGCTCACCATCAGAGCAAACCCGGCCTCTGATCAGCTCAGAAAAGCTCTTAGTTGCCTAGTGGTGTAGCCGTGGAGCCACGGTGCCAGCTCCATGGGCCGCTAGCCCCTGAGTGTTCCTTCCTGAGTACCCTGCAGGCAGAGCAGCACCCAGGGACAGGCTGACCCTTGAAGGATCTGGGGCACCCCAAGCCCCAGAATCCCCCCTGGGAACTGAGTCCCCACTGTGGGAGCTGACAACTCGCGTCCTCAGCTGGGACAGTCTTTCCCGGGACAACAGTTCTACCCACCAGGGGCCACTGGGATCCAGACCATGTGGTATCACTGGGGTCTCTGCCTGTGCCCTGTGATACACATGGGGTGGGCAGACCCCACCGCACAGAGCACATACAGCCCCCGTTTCTTCCTGGTTGAGTGGGGTCTAGGTGAGAGCTCCGCCTCCACGGGCAGACCAGGACATTGGCCACTGACACTGTCACCCGGTCCAGGGCCTCCTGAGACTCGAGTGTGCCCTGTGGGGGAGGTGATGGTGCGAGACGGACCCCCACACCTGGCGGCAGCCGCAGTGCTTCCTGGAGGGTTACAGGGGAGTCGTGCATGGGGTCACCTGGAAGGTGGCTCAAGGGATGCGGGGGTGGCTGAGAAGCCCAGCGGGCGCGAGACCAACTCCTTGCTCAGGGCTTCTCCCTCCCTCCCTCCCCCAGAGTCGAAGAGGACTTGGACCAGATTCTGAACCTGGGGGCTGAGCTCCCGCCCGGCCCGCCGCCAGTGGCCGCTAAGCCAGCGCTCCCCAGGAAGCCAGCGATTCCCCCCAAACCGGGCCCAAAAGGTGCCGGAGCCTCAGCCACCGCTGCAGCACCCCAAAAGGTGCCGGAGCCACAGCCACCGCTGCAGCAGGCCCAGGCCATGGACGAGATGGACATCCTGCAGTACATCCGGGAGAACGAGGCGCCCGACCAGGCCGCCCCCAGCCTCTTCTGAGTCTGCTGCCCCCTCTGGGCCCACAGAGCCTCTCAGGTGCAGGCATGTGAGAGGGCAAAGGCCCGGCCTGCCTGGGAGGGCATGGACTGTTGCCCCAGTGGCCCTGATGGCCTCCTCCACCTGCACATGGAAGGGAATCTGGGGCGCCAGGTGGGGTCCCACCAGCCCCGTCCTCTCTTGCTTTCCCAGGTCACACTGTGGCTACCTTGTGCCTCCCGATATAGGGCCAGCTCTGAGCTGATGGTTGCCGAGGACCCAGCTCTACGGGCCCTTCTTGTGCCGGTGACCCTAGGGCAGATGCTGTCCTGGTGCCATTTCGGGGGGTGCTGTGTCCAGCAGTGCGTGCTGCTGGGCCTCCCCTATGCACCATCTGGACATGCCCTGGGGTCGGAGTGGGCCAGGCTGGGGCCAGCGCCTTAAATTTCATACCCAGCCCCAGTGCTGTCTGGGTGGTGCCGTGCTCAGGAAACCCTCAGCCAGTGACTGTGCAGTGACACCAAGAATGTCCTTTGGAATAATCTGTCCTTTGCCTTCTGAGCCCTTAATGAGCTATAGCCACTCCTGTCCTTTGCCCTGTCGACAGAGACCCTGACTGTTGTCTTTGGAACTCGGACCCCAGACTCTTCCCAGCTCAGGGCCTACAGTCAACCTTAAGGGTCCCCATGAGCCGGTAGTGCTGGGACCCTGGCCTGCGGGCAGGTGGGCTCTGTCCCACTGCCTTCACCTCCTCCAGGTGCCTCCTCGGCCACCAGGGTCACAGGAAGTAGCCAATGAAGGGGCGTAGCGAGAGTGAACTCCCTCCCTGTCTCCCCACCTCACCCCTCTCCCCAGGTCTCCGAGTTGGCTGGACAGCCTCAGCTCAGCTCGCAGCTTCTGTACCCCACTTCCCTGCCGCTGCCAGCCCTTCATCTCCCCCACCCCTGCATCCCTGGGGGAGATGACCCCCTGTTGACAGTGGGACAGCCTGCCTGGAGCAGAAGCCAGCCCCTGCTCCCTAATATCTCTGCACCCCAGCCAGCTCCCCACCCCATGTGACTCAGTAGCCGAGGGTGCAGCCTGGAAGGGAGCCCTGGGGGTTGCTGGTTTCAGCTCTGGAGACTGAGCAGAGCCGGATGCTGGGCCAGCCTGGTCTGACTGCCCGGGCCGATCAGTGTGTGTCTTCAATAAAACCGTGTCCACGTCACATGCTAGCGTCTGTCTGACTCTCTGCTCCATGCCTGGGCCCACGGAGGACGGATGTCCTCACAAGCACGCATGCAGCAGAGGCAGGGGAGGGGTCTGTCCAACTTCCCCACCCTGTAGAGAGGGTGAGGCGAATGGGAAGGTTCCACTGTAAACTGAGGCAGAGCAGCTGGGGCAGTAGCCCACTAGCTAGGGTCTATCTGGAACAGGAGCCCCTGCCCTTCCAGGGCCCCTGTTAACAGACTGGCCCCCGGGCCTTTCAGCTCTGTTGCCACATAGCACCCCAGAGGTTGGTGACAGGTGGCCTGACTGCTCTGCCGTCTCCACCGCCTTCCCTGCCAAGCCCGCTGACTTCCCTTTCCACTCCAAGGCGGAGGGGGACACCAAACCCCAGACTTCTCATAACACAGCAAGGAACTGCGGGAGAACTCGACAGAACTTCTACTCATTCAGATACAAGGTGTTCTCTGAACCAGACCATCACAAATTGGAGCTTGTTTCATCCTTACCACCGCCTAAATAAAGCAGGAATTGGTACTGAGTGGGCAGTGTCCCGCCGGGGGAGCCGGTGAGCGCTGTTTATCAGAGCTCCTGGTCAAGACCACACCCTGAGGAAGGGAGGAAGCTGGTGCAGGAGGGAGGGATGGGAGGAGGAGTCGGGCAGGAGCGACCCCTGCGCATGCCAGGGTTAAAGTTCTCTCAGCTGCAGCTGCTGCAAACGGAGCTCTGATTGGAAGTCACACGGCTCAATTAAAGAGCTAGACCCCATGTGGCCAAGAACAGGTGGCCGCACAAGTATGCTGCGGAAGGTGAAGTCACGCAGTCCGCTCTACGAGGATGGATCTGGAGAGTCTCGTGCCGAGTGGAGTTAGTCAGAGGGACAGGCAGAGTGATCGCATCTGTGAGATAGAAAACTTCGTAGTGGAACAACAAAGCTCCAAAGGCAACAGAAACGGAAGAGCAGAGCTGGTCTTCAGCAGGAAGCTTGTCCCGGGGTGGCGCGAGGAGAAGTTGGTGAAGGGAACTCAGGACAGTGGCGGAGCGGAGAAGAGCCAGGCGGAAATGGGACTCTGGTGAAGGGACTGGTGTTAGGGCATTGTATGCCTAAGACTTATTTATGAATATCTTTATAACTGTAATTCATGGTGATTTTAAAAAAAAATCTTTTTTAAGGGACTGGAGTGATAGTGCAGCGGGTAAGGCACTTAACTTGCCTTGCACACGGCCAACCAGGGTTCAAACCCTGGCACTCCATAAGGCTCCCAAGCACCACCAGGAGTAATTCCAGCTCCCCTGGGTTCAGCCCCCAGCACCCCATTTGGTCCCCTGAGCAGAGGCTCATCCCGGTACACTGGCATTCCAGACCAGCTGTATCTTTCCGAGTGCCATGGAGACAGGTCATAAACAACACACAGCTTCTGTCTCCTGACCTGTGACCTTTTGTTCACAGCTACTGGCTGGGCTGGTCTAGGAAGGGGAGGTCAATGGAGGAAGAGACATTTCTATGGTTCTGGGGGCCTTGTGGCCTGGGGGATACTGGGAGGAGGATGTGGAGGGTTAGAGCCTTCCTCAGCATCTTGGGGCTCTTCCCTTCCTCCCATCCCATCCCTTCACTCTGGTTGGCGGGGGAGGGGGCACCTGTGCCTCCCGCTTTTCCACTTGACAAGAAGCCACAGTCTGACGTGTGCAAATGTTCCCAGCCAAGTTATCCATAACAGCTCCTGCTGTCCCCAGGACTCCACCCAGATGTCCATCTGCTGGTCAGAGGGACCATGGAGGGCCTTCAGTTCAGGCAGTACAGCTCAGGAATGAACAGGGAACGCTGACTGACATGCGACCCCCCGCCTCGCGAACGGGCTCACTGAGCTGCCCAGGCCACACCATCCGGTTTCATCTGCATGGAACTCGAGAAAAGGCCAAATTCAAGAGACAGGAAATGCGTCAGTCTTTGGGAGAAGGGAAGGAGAAGTTGGGTTTTGTGTGTGTGTGTGTGTGTGTGTGTGTGTGTGTGTGTGTGTGTGTGTGTGTGTGTCACACCCAGCAATGCTCAGGGGTTACTCCTGGCTCTGTGCTCAGGAATTACTCCTGGCGGTGCTCAAGTTGGCCATGTGAAAGGCAAACGCCCTACCTGCTAAAATGTTTTAAATAATGTGAGCATGACTGTAAATACAACTCATTGAGATGGGCCGGAGGTCACTGAACGTAAACTACCCTTTGGTGCAGCTGTGGAGAGGAGCTTGTGCAGCACAAACTAAGCAGCACACCCCCCCACAGCAGGGCACAGCACACCCCCACAGCAGGGCACAGCACACACCCACAGCAGGGCACAGCACACACCCCGCAGCATGGCACAGCACACCCCACAGCAGGGCACAGCACACACCCACAGCAGGGCACAGCACACACCCACAGCAGAGCACAGCACACACCCCGCAGCATGGCACAGCACACCCCACAGCAGGGCACAGCACACACCCACAGCAGGGCACAGCACACACCCACAGCAGAGCACAGCACACACCCCACAGCAGGGCACAGCAGACCCCACAGCAGGGCACAGCACACACCCACAGCAGGGCACAGCACACACCCCACAGCAGGGCACAGCACACACCCCCACAGCAGGGCACAGCACACACCCACAGCAGGGCACAGCACACACCCACAGCAGGGCACAGCAGACCCCACAGCAGGGCACAGCACACACCCCCACAGCAGGGCACAGCACACACCCCACAGCAGGGCACAGCACACACCCCCACAGCAGGGCACAGCACACACCCCCACAGCAGGGCACAGCACACACCCCCACAGCAGGGCACAGCACACACCCACAGCAGGGCACAGCACACACCCCCACAGCAGGGCACAGCACACACCCCCACAGCAGGGCACAGCACACACCCACAGCAGGGCACAGCACACACCCCACAGAGGGCACAGCACACACCCCACAGAGGGCACAGCACACACCCCACAGCAGGGCACAGCAGACCCCACAGCAGGGCACAGCACACACCCCACAGCAGGGCACAACACACACCCCCACAGCAGGGCACAGCACACACCCACAGCAGGGCACAGCACACACCCCGCAGCAGGGCACAGCACACACCCCACAGCAGGGCAGCACACACCCCACAGCAGGGCACAGCACACACCCCACAGCAGGGCACAGCACACACCCCGCAGCAGGGCACAGCACACATCCCGCAGCAGGGCACAGCACACACCCCACAGCAGGGCACAGCACACACCCCCACAGGCACAGCACACACCCCCACAGGCACAGCACACACCCCCACAGCAGGGCACAGCACACACCCACAGCAGGGCACAGCACACACCCCGCAGCATGGCACAGCACACACCCCACAGCAGGGCACAGCACACACCCCCGCAGCAGGGCACAAGCACACACCCACAGCAGGGCACAGCACACACCCCACAGCAGGGCACAGCACACACCCACAGCAGGGCACAACACACACCCCCACAGCAGGGCACAGCACACACCCCACAGCAGGGCACAGCACACACCCCACAGCAGGGCACAGCACACACCCCGCAGCAGGGCACAGCACACACCCCCACAGCAGGGCACAGCACACACCCCCACAGCAGGGCACAGCACACACCCACAGCAGGGCACAGCACACACCCCACAGCAGGGCACAGCACACACCCCCACAGCAGGGCACAGCACACACCCACAGCAGGGCACAGCACACACCCCACAGCAGGGCACAGCACACACCCCCACAGCAGGGCACAGCACACACCCACAGCAGGGCACAGCACACACCCACAGCAGGGCACAGCACACACCCACAGCAGGCACAGCACACACCCACAGCAGGCACAGCGCACACCCCACAGCAGGGCACAGCACACACCCCACAGCAGGGCACAGCACACACCCACAGCAGGGCACAGCACACACCCACAGCAGGGCACAGCACACACCCCCACAGCAGGGCACAGCACACACCCCACAGCAGGGCACAGCACACACCCCACAGCAGGGCACAGCACACACCCACAGCAGGGCACAGCACACACCCCACAGCAGGGCACAGCACACACCCCACAGCAGGGCACAGCACACACCCCCACAGCAGGGCACAGCACACACCCCACAGCAGGGCGCCTCCCACTGCCCAGCCAAGCTGGGAAACTTCAGTTCTCACCCAAACGGGTGTTTACAGCAGCTTTGCTCATGATTTCCCAAACTTGGAAGCCGCCAAGAAGTCCTTCAGCAGGTGAGTGGGTGCCGGCACTGCAGCCGTCCAGACGGCACAGGGTGACTCCAACACGGAGAAGATAGCCGCTTTGGCCTGGCCCGGGAGCCTAAACTGTTTCCGGCGGCCAGGAGTCGGCCTGAGAAGGCTTCGTCCGCGGGGAGCGTGCACTCGGGTCATCTGAGATCCTGGGAAGTGGGAACTGTAGAAACAGTGGCGGGATGCTGGGGTCAGGGAGAAGGGTAGCACTGAGGATTCGAGGGTACAGGGGAAATACTGCGGGTGGCAGGGAGAAAGCCTTTGCCAGAGGGAAGCACCCTAATGCACAGGACGGGCACCCCACGGTCAGTCAACAAAGGACCCCTGATGGGGACTACTGATGATGGAGAGGCTTGAGAGACAGGAGGTAAGGAGACTCGGCTGTCCTGAAACAGACCTCTCCCCCAAAAAATAAAAGGAAGATCAGGAGAAGCAACTTAGCAAACATTCCTGGTTCCAGATTTCAGCATCACCGCGGCCTACAGGGTACCCTGGGCATTGGCAAAAGCTGGTGGTGGTGTGGGAGGTGTGGCGGAGGGCCCTGTCTCTGCACAGGAGCAGGGTAACTGCTGGGCACCCTGCAGAGGGGAGGAATGTCCTCAAGTCCTCTGGAGACCTGAGGGTCAGCCATGTGCCAGAAATAGGCAGGGGTTAGCAGAGCGGAAAGAATAGACAGGGGAGAAAAGAGAAGGGGAGAGGTGGGGATGGCAAGGGAGGGAAGGGGAGAGGAGAGGAGAGGAGAGGAGAGGAGAGGAGAGGAGAGGGAGGAGGGGAGAGGGGAGGGAGGGGAGAGGGGAGGGGGAGGGGAGGAGGGGAGAGGAGGGAGAGGAGAGGAGAGGGGAGGAGAGGGGAGGGAGGGGAGGGGAGGAGGGAGGAGAGGAGAGGAGAGGAGAGGGAGGAGGGGGGGAGGGATAGGGGAGGGAGGAGGGGAGAGGAGAGGAGAAGAGAAGAGAGGAGAGGAGAGGGGAGGGAGGAGAGGAGAGGAGAGAAGAGGAGAGGAGGGAGAGGAGAGGGGAAGGAGGGGAGGGGAGGGAGAGGAGAGGAGAGGGAGGGGGAGGAGAGGGAGGGGAGGAGGGAGAGAGGAGAGGAGAGGAGAGGGAGGGAGGAGGGAAGAGGGAGGGGAGGATAGGGAGGGGAGGAGGGGAGAGGAGAGGAGAGGAGAGGGGAGGATAGAAAAGGAGAGGAGAGGGGAGGGAGGGAGAGGAGAGGAGAGGGAGGGAGAGGAGAGGAGAGGGAGGGGGAGGATAGGGGAGGGGAGGAAGGGAGAGGAGAGGAGAGGAGAGGGGAGGAGAGAAAAGGAGAGGAGAGGGGAGGGGTAGGGAGAGGAGAGAGGAGGGAGGGGGGGGGAGAGGGGAGGGGAGGGGGAGGAGAGAAGCAATGAGAGGAGAGGGGTGGAGAGGAAGAGAGAGGAGGAGAGAGGAGAGGAGGAGAGGAGAGGGGAGCACCATCAGATACTGGCTCCTGGGGCCTGGCCTCCACCTCCAGGACAGTCTCACCCTGTTGCTGACCTTGGACTGGACAAGGAAGGTGATTTTTCCCTGGTCATCTGAGAGGACACTCAGCAGGCCCTCAGGCTAGGAGCTTTAAACATGCATCTCCTTTCCCCATGCCCGGAGCAGAGACTCCTCTGCGGACCAGGGAGGCCACGGGCAGGCTAATGAGCTCCCCAAGCTCCTCTCTCGCTGCTGGTGCCTTTGGGCCTAGTTTGACCTGGACTCCTGGAACTAGAAGCTCAAGGCTCCTCGTTTAGGGCAGGTGTGCGGGCAGGCCCAGAGCCTGAGTCAAAGAACTGGGCCTTAGGCTCACGTGGACCTCAGGACAGAGACCCGTGGCCCGAGGGGCAGCCTTGGACGTGCTGCCACCAGCAAGCAGAGCCCCCTTCTCCTCCTCACCCGTCACTCGGGACCCCTGAGTGATATCGACCCTCACTGACCACTGTTTCTATTTCTGTTTCTGTTTCTATTTCTATTTCTTCTAAGAACATGACTGTGCTTTCAAGTTCATGTTGATCATTTTCATTTTTCTAGAAATGAGGTCACTTATTCAGGTCACTTATGCACAAGTACATACCATCTTTGCTCATAACTCATTGTCTTGTACCTATGACTAGAGTTTAGTTTCCTAAAAGTTTTGAAGTCTCTCTTTTTTATTGGCTATGCTTATCACAAGTTTATTTGATTAGTCTTTTTTAAGTTACCAGTTTTGTTGTAGAGCTCTATTTTAATTCATTCATTTCCACTTTATTATTCACTATTTTTAGAGTCACTGTGTGTCTTTCTAATTAGTTTCCTTTGTTTTCATTAACCTCTGAGTACAATTTTCACTACTTTCCATAGATTTTATTGAGTACTGTTCTCTTTTAATTTTCAAGAAGTACAAATTTGTATGTTTTTATTTCCTATATGATGTTTGATTATTTATTTTATTGTCCACTTGTTTGGTTTGGGGCCTCCTCCAGCTATGCAAGGGCTTATTCCTGACTCAGTGCTCAGGTCCAGTCCTGGTGGTGCTCCGGGGTCAACTTGCGAGCCAGGCATCGGCTATGCACAAGTGTCTTAGCCCCTGTACTACCCCCTTAGCCCCTTTATTTCCAATTTAAACAAAACTACTATGTTAAATATTAGTTGTGTTGATATGTTCATATTTCTATGTTCAAAGTTTTAGCACTATGCTATTATAATTACCCCTTTAAATTCTAGTTTCCTGAATTATGGTTTGAGACCTGCCTCTTAAGGTTTTGCAGGTGTGGCTGTGGTGCCCGGCTGCGTTGGCAGGTGGCAGACAGGAGACAAGCTTTTCTACACCTAGGACTCTGCCCTGTGGGCCCTGAATGGTTAATGGCCTGACATAGAAAAAGACTGGGCCCCCTTGGTGAACCCAGAGCCATGGCAGAGCTTGGCAAGCTACCCATGGTATATTCGATATGCCAAAAACAGTAACAATAACGGACCTCATTCCCAACAAATGAAGACGTTACTGTCGCCTGCTCGAGCAAATCGATGAAGAATGGGAAGACAAGTGACAAGTGACAAGTGACATGGTCTGAGAAATTGAGAAATGGGAACTTGTAAGACTTCTAGTTCAAGCACGTAAAGAACCTCTTCCACTGTCTCACGTGTAATTTCTTATAAATGTCCAGTGGGTGTTCTAAGTATGTGTTCTGTTTGTAGGACAGATTTAGTTTTTAAACTATGTTTCTCAGCATACAGAATCTTTATGTACTCTGGAGCCACTGGCCCATCATGTCTGAAATCAGTATTTCACTGTCACCGTTCTTTCACCTGCTTCTCCTGGGAGCTGACCAGGGCCAGTCATGACTAAGCGTCCCCAGCAGTTCTCAGCCAGTCTCTGAGAGTAGCTGAGAACAGCCGGGAGGACACGCTTGCCCACCTTCCTGCTTACTTCACCATCCTGCCTGCATTTAGGCCTCAAGTCCCTTTTAAATTTAAGATTCAAACCACTATCTTCACAGGGGTGCATGACCCCGGGAGCCTGTGCCCTGGGCTGGACACTGACAGAATCATTCTCATCCCTCCACCAGTGTCCATTTCCCTCCACCAATGTCCCATCATTTCCCCTCTCCCCAAGCCTGCGTCTATGGCAGACAATTTTCATTTCTCTCTCTGAAGCAGTATTTTATTTTATTTTATTTTTTAAAAAATTTTATTAAAAATATTTTATTAGAACCTGCCATTTAGGCAGGCTATGGGGAGGGGGAATTGGGGACATTGGTGGTGGAAATGGGCACTGGTGGAAGGTGCTGGAACACTATGTGACCGAAACCTCCAAACATGAACAACGTTGTAATTGTATATCTCACGGTGGTATAATAAAATGTTTAATTAAAAATATTTTATTATACCACCATAAGATATACAATTACAAGATATTCATGTTTGAGTTTCGGTCGTACAGTGTTCCAGCACCCATCCCTCCCCAGTGCCCATTTCCCACCACCAATGTCCCCACTTCCCTCCCCCATCCCCCATCCTGCCCCCATGGCAGGTTCTTTATCTCCTTTCTCTCTTTCTCTCTCTCTCTCTCTCTCCTTTCTCTCTCCCTCTTTCTCCCTCCCGCCCTCCGGTCCCCCTCCCCACCTCTCTCCTTGCTTCCCTTTCTTACACATTGTGAATTGTATTTATTTATTTTTTTATTTTTTTGCTTTTTGGGTCACACCTGGCGATGCTCAGGGTTACTCCTGGCTCTGCACTCAGGAATTACTCCTGGCGGTGCTCGGGGACCATATGGGATGCCGGGAATCAAACCCAGGCCAGCACAGGCCGGCCGCGTGCAAGGCAAACGCCCTACCCGCTGGGATATCGCTCCGGCCCCACACATTGTGGATTGTAATACATACATTTAGAGGATATCATGTCTATCTTTTTGCCTATATTTAATGCTAAGTTCTCGAATGGTATCATCATTTTCAACAATTATCAGCACTCTCTTCCTTACTCTGTCTTACCTAGCCTATGACTCCCACACGTTTGTGGTATACCAGATTTTGAGATAAAGCCCACGTGTCATGGGTATCTGGCTGTGTCCAGCTGTGGAGTCCAGACCAGAGGATGACTGTGGTTGCTGGGCCATTTCTAATGTTGGAAGATGATAACTTTAGTTTCTAAGAGGAAAGAAAATGTAATCTTAAAATTTATGTGGATACAAGGGACTTTGAATAGCAGAAGCAAGGCCGACAAAGCAAAAAGACACATTTTCCTGGTTGGGAAACTTACTACAAAGCTGTATTAAATAAGATGGTGTGATCCTGGCACAAAGATGGACAATTGGACCAAAGAAATGGCCGAGCCAGAAAAACAGCCCTGGAGATCTCTGTTCAATTGATTTTGACAAGGATGCCAGGATTTTTAAATGCAGAAAGAATAAGAGGCTGTGCTATAGAGAATATTTACATGCAAATTAATGAACTTGGATCTTACCTCACAACATGTACAAAAAGTTACTGAAAATGAATTGAAGAAAACAAAATGAATAGCATTAAAAAAAAGGCTCAAGGCCAGAGTGATAATTCAGCAGGTAGGGCACTTGCCTTGCACACGGCCAACCAGGTTCAGTCCCCAGGATCCCATATTGTCCCCCAACCACCACTGGGAATGATCCCTGAATCATTTGATGCCAGGATAAGCCCTGAGCACTCCAGAAATGCCTTCTCAAAAAATAAAAAGTTAAAAAAATTAATTAAAAAATAAAGAAAGAAGGATAAAAAACATAAACATAGAATTAAATCTACAAAACTATTAGGATTGGGCGTAGCCCGGGCGCTTTCTTGCGCCGGCTCATCCAGGGGTTCGTCCCGCCATCCATATGGCCAAGCAAGTAATTGAGTGCAGGCCAGGAGTCCCGAGATGCGGTTTGACAAAAAAAAAAAAACTATTAGGATAAAATAAGGGATTGACTTTGTATTTACCTGTAGATTCTTACTTCGATCGTCCCTAAAAGCACAAACAACGGGAAAAATACATTAAACTTCATGGGAATTAAACATTCTTGCTTGGAAGGACACCATCAAGAATGTAAAAAGTTCAAAAAATGAGAATATCAGAGAAGAGAAAGAGAATTTCTTTCCAAACCATATTTCTAGTATCTATCATATAGAGAAAATTCATTCTTATAATTCAACAATACAAGTTTTTCTTGAAATAGTAATTTCTTCTTTGACAGTCAATTTTCCAAAGACAATATATAAATGATGAACAAATACTTGAAAGTATATCCATTGTCATCAGTCACCAGAAAAAAATATTTTAAAAAAACCAGAACCAAGAAATCACTTCAGAATCAATCACTCCGCTGATTATATTTTTTAAAAACCCAAAAATATCAGGTTTGGATACAGAAAAATTGAAGCGCTCATATATCGATAGTGGAAATTGTTCATGGAATAACTATGGCTGGAAAAGTATTTAGTGGTTCCTCCGATTTTATTTTTTTAAACTGAGATTATTTGCATGTAATGTAAAATACACCCTGTACTATCTCTCTAGCCAAAACTCTATCCCTGGGGGCAGAGCAATAGCAAATCGAGTAGGGAGTTTGCCTTGCATGCTGCTGACCCTGGTTGGATCCCTGGCATCCCATATAGTCTCCCAAGCACCGCCAGGAGTAATTCCTGAGTGCAGAGCCAGGAGTAATGGTGAGCATTGCCAGGTGTGACTCAGAAAGCAAAAAACAAAATAAAACAAAACAAAAAAACTCTATCCCTAAGTATATAGCTCAAAGGACTGAGAACACTTATTCCAACCAAACCTGGAACCATTCTCAATATCTAAGAGCTAGAAACACCTTCCCAAGTGCGCATCAACTGACACATGAATAAGCAAAATGTATAAACACACAAGAGAATTGGATTCACACAAGAGAACCATTAAATACTTTTCCAGCTGTAGTTATTCCACGAACAATTCCCACTATCGATATATGAGCACTTCAATTTTTCTGTATCTATAGCTAAGTATAGAGTCTAAGTATGTGGCACAAAGTACTGGTAGATGATACCACGTAGATGAACCTTAAACTTGAATCCTAACAGAAGCCAGTATGAAGGGCTGCAGAGTATAGGTCAGCCTTTCTATGAGCTTCTCAGAATAGGCAGATTCAAAGAGATGGAAGCAGGTGAATAGTTGCAAGGATGGAGAGTTGGTGTCATTAAGCCACTGTTTTCCCTTTCAGATGCTGAAACGTTCTGCATTGTATAACCACGAACATTCTAAATACCACCAGATCGTGCTCAGAAAATGCTAACAATGCCAGCTTTTATAACGTTTCATTTTTGTGCCTTTGATCACAGATACATAGGTATACCTTGGCGATGATGTGAACAAGTCCAAAGAAGGTGACTCGCATGATGGGAGCAGGGAGGGTGATAGTAATTATGGGGTGGGCAGTGGAGGATGGGTACTGAGCAAGGCGAGGAGACACAGCTTGTTTATACAGTTGATGTTGAAATCCTTTGGAGAGAGGCTGCTGGGCGCCAGACCTCCCAGGTTCGAGAGGCCCATGTGTTCGCCTGCTTCCTGGGAATGATATGGGCTGGAACTTGTCTTTTTTGGCTGCATCTAAACTGAAGACAAGCTCTCCCCTGGTTTGGCAGGAAACATTTGAAGCTACTGCCAAGACATCTGTTTCATTTTCCCTGGCAACAAAAGGCATCCCGAGAGATAGACTCAAGGCTTAGAGCAGGGAACATCCATAATTCCGACTCCTTTTCTCCCATGGGAGGTTAAACGGAAGCTCTCAAGCTTTAGCTGAGAGGATCTGACCCGGATCAGCCTGGGCTGCAGAAAATGCAACATGTGGGGAGAGAAATGTACTGGCTGGAGGTGGGTTGTCGGGGAGAGGACAGTGGTAGGAAGGCAGGAAGTCCATCCAGGTGAGGAATTCTTATTTCAGTATTGGGGTAGGGGTGGGGCGCTCAGTAGCTCAGTGGTATGGGGCTTGTTTGGCTCTACCTGGGTTCCATTGCTAATACCAGAAAAGAAAAATTATAAATTAATCATTCTAGAATGGTTAATGGGGGGAGAGGGGAGGGGTGTTTCACAAAAGAGAATCTGCAAGCCTCATTCATTTAGAAAGTTGGGCACTGCAGGGTCTTCTGGGAAGATTTACTGTTGGTGCCCTTAGGTTCAATACAAGCCCACTGGGCATCAAATATTACTTCCTTCTTTTAAGGAAGTGACACTATTTCTCTAAGGAGCTCACTGAGCCTGGACACAGCCAAGTCGGATTTGAGTCTATGTCTGCACAACTTTGTAGACCTGCAGGCCAAGAGCACTGCAGAGAAAATCAAGCACAGCACCCCCGACCCCAATTTTTCTTTTTCAGTTTGGTTGGTTTGTTTTTCGGTCCATACCCATCAGGATTCAGGGCGTACTCCTGGCTCTGTGCTCAGGCTCAGGGGACCATATGGGGTGCTGGGGATTGAAGCCAGGTCAGCCACGTGCAAGGCAAGTGCCTGACCTGCTATACTATCTCTTTGGCCTCAAGCCTCCCAGATTTAAAGCCACTTTATGGAGCTAGAGCTCACGTACTGCACAATCCACTCCGAGTAAATGATTTCAGAGTAAAGTTGCTAGTTGCACAATCACCACCACAATCTATTTTTGAATGTCTCCAGCATTTGAGGAACTCGGGTGCTTAGCTATCATATTCCAATCTTCCTTAAACAATCATTGATTTGTCTTCAGTCTCTCTCCATTTCCCAATTCTAGGCATTTCATGTCAATAGAATGATTATGCACAGGGCTTTTGATGGCTTGCGTCTTCCACATCGCATGTTTTCAAAGTGTATCTATGTATGCCACAGTATATTTCGGACTTCCTCCTTTTTATACGGCCAGTCACGTTAAGTTGTACGCTAGACCACATTTTTCTCTTTCCATCTCTCTTTTCATCTGTTGGTGGACACTTGATTTTTCTATCTTTTGGTTATTGTGAATAAGGCTGCCATGAATATTCATGTTCGTGTGAAAGTTTGTACGTTTTTCTCTGGGGACATTCAACCTAAAAGTAGAATTTCTGGATCATATGGCAATTCTATCTTTAACTTTTTTGAGGAATTGCCAGGCTGTTTGCCAAAGGAGAGGCACCATTTTCCATTCCCACCAGCAGTGTATAAAGCTCCCAGTTCTTCCACGGGCTCCCCAACAGCTGCTGATAGCTGTTCTTCCACGGTGCCAACCCTCAACCACAAATAGCCGTCCTTCCACGGTGCCCACCCTCAACCGCAGATAGCCGTCCTTCCACGGTGCCCACCTTCAACCACAGATAGCCATCCTTCCATGGTGTCCACCTTCAACCGCAGATAGTCGTACTTCCATGGTGTCTACCCTTAACCACAGATAGCCGTCCTTCCTCGGTGCCCACCCTCAACCGCAGATAGCCGTCCTTCCATGGTGCCCACCCTCAACCGCAGATAGCCATCCTTCCACGGTGCCCACCCTCAACCGCAGATAGCCGTCCTTCCACGGTGCCCACCCTCAACCACAGATATCTGTCCTTCCATGGTACCCACCCTCAACCGCAGATAGTCATCCTTCCACGGTGCCCACCCTCAAGCATAGGAAGCCCTGTTTCATTGTAGTTTAGATTTGTATTTCCCCGATGAGTCAAATTGAACATTTAACCACATGAATATCTTCTTTAGAGAAATGTCTATTAAATACTTTTGCCCATTTTGCTTGTTTGTTTTTTTTCAGTCACACCCATAGTATCATGGGATGTTCCCAGTTCAGTACTTGGGGGTCATTCCTGGAGGTGCTTGGAATTATCATGTGGTGCCAAGGATCAAGGTTAGGTCTCCCTCATGCAAAATAGCAGTACAGCCTCTGACCTCCTTTGTGTGCTTTGAAATCTGGTATTTTGTCTTCTTATTGTTGAGTAATAAGAATTCCTTATAGAGTGTAGAAATAAGTTAATAAAATAAATGGTTTGCAACTATTTTCTCCCACTCTGTGGGCTACCTTTCCTCTTCCTTGATGGTGTCCTTTGAGATATAAGTTTTACACTTCTATTCATAAAATTATAAATGATCTCTTCTTTCACGGTAGCTCATGTTTTCAGTGTCATCAACTCTCTAGTTTTTACAAAGCAACACTTCATCCAAGAAAGCAAAACTCATACCAAAGTAGCATCAATCAAGATTGATTCTTTCTGTTTTTCAGCTGAAACTTCTGAAGAATTCTTTTATTCTTCTTTCTTCCTCCAAAATAAATTGATGCTATTTTGGAAACTTGGAATGCCATAACGTCCTCTGAGCACCACCAGGAGTAATTCCTGAGTGCAGAGCCAGGAGCAACTCCTGAGCACCATTGGGTAGGTGTGATGCAAAAAAAAAAAAAACTAGAGGATTCTGGGGAAAAAATGAAAGTGTTGCGGGTCAGGGCATCACCAGAATGTGGCATACCTTCTTCAGGGCTTCCTAAGGACCTGAGCAAAAAGGAAAATGCAATGATTTATACCGGGAGATAAAAATACATCTACAGCTCCAGAGAGGCATCACTCTTCCTGGCACAGAGCTCAGGGAATAAATTTCTCTAGAACTCCTCTGAAAGGAAGAATGCGTTTGGGCTTATGGGCTAAATGCGAGCACATATATAATGTCCCTAATAATCTATCTCCTCACAGACAACTTCCTTCTCTGCTTCTAGACCCATCTCTTCCTGTCCACAGTTGGCAACACACGAAACAGTCCTAGTTGGAGCAATCTTTTAGAAACACAAATGCGAACATCTTCCTCCCTTTCCTGAAATGCTTCGATAACTCCCCTTGCCTTTAAGACACAATCCCAACTCCTTATAAGCCTTCCCAAGAGTTCAGGCTTGGACCACAGCCTGGGGTTGTTTATTTCGGACATCTCCCCATTCTGGATCTCACCCTCCCTCCCCCCCACTGCCTCCACTTAGAAGCCCTTGCTCTGATCTCTTTTCTCCACTAGGGCTCTAGCTTCTATGCACATATGTCTTTCCCCAAATGACAGCAGATGAGAGGCGCGGGATTAGAAACAACCACACAGAGAGAGCAATTGACAGGAAAATGAGACCGCTGTTTGTCAGTGTGGAGAGAAGAAAAATTATTAAGGCAACTTGAGATACTCAATAAATGAAGTAATGTGAGTCCGTCGAGTGCAAACACAAATACTTCTCTCCTCCAATAGCGCTGCATATCAGCTTATTATATGAGAAGGCCGGATTGGGATTCTTCACAATGAAAAAGCTAGTAATACATTCTTCTCATTGCTTTCTGTTGTAAAGAGACATGAGAAAATGCAATGCCTTTTTAGGATCATTTCCTCATACACCGGTTTGGGTTTTACATCAGTGAATAAAAAACAACCAAGTTTCAAGCATTATTTAAGGCAAATAATATTTATGTTTCTTATCTTTTATTCATCACATTCATTATGAAGAAAGCTTGACTCGCCAAAACAATGCCATCTCCTGGAGCTCATAAACTGAGCTAGCTTACAGAAGGAAAGAATTACCTTCACCCTCTCTGCTCCAGCTTTTAAGGCAAAGAAAGCTCATAAAATCACAAGAGAAAGGGGCCAGAGCAATAGTCCAGCGGGTAGGGCATTTGCCTTGCACGCAGCTGACCCAGGTTCGATTCCCCAACATCCCACATGGTCCCCCAAGCACTGCCAGGAGTAATTCCTGAGTGCAGAGCCAGGAATTATGGCTGAGCATTTCTGGGTGTGACCCAAAAAAGAAAAAAATCATAAGAAATAGGCACTTTTTTTTCTTTTTGGGTCACACTCAACAATGCTCAGGGGTTATTCCTGGTACTTTGTTCAGGAATTACTCCTGGCTGTGCTCGGGAACATATGGGATGCTGGGGATCCCAGGTTGTTCACATGCAAGGCAAACGCCCTACCTGCAAAGGCACAGTGGGGTGACATGGGTTCATGTCCCCAGCTGTGCTATCGCTCTGGCCCCCAGAAAGACATATTCTTTATACAAAATACAGGTAAGCCAAGAGGGAAGAATTGCATGTGATCCTACTTTTCAAAGATAATCACTGCTGACATTTTGAAATATTTCCTTGTATAGTTTTATGTTGTGTGTGTATATATATATTTGATTTCTTATTTTTACAAAAGGAACTTATTGGCAATTATTGTCCCCTTGTTTCCATCTATCTTGAGGATTTAATGTAATAAATATCAACCATGTCATTTGAATGGCAATGTGCCCTGTGTCACCACTGGCCGGCACCTTGCTTCCTGTAAATGCTGTTAGCACATTTGGTGTTCCCAGTTTTCCTCCTCCTCTGTTTCTGGGCTCTAGGGTAACTTCAAGGCTGATGCTGGCTGCGTTTTCTGGAGCGGACTGTGCCCTCTGTGACTTGAAAGCATGATGTCTCTCCTGGTAGGGCCTTTGCAACTTGCAATAATGGCGCTTTGTGGCTTAATGAGAACAGGGCTCTATTAATCCCTCTTTGTCTGACCTCAGACAACCTCACTCTGGAAGCAGGATTCTTAAGCTCTTGGGACCCTATTGAGCTGTTACCATAGTGATTGGTGTCAGGGGCAGGGTCACAGGGACAATGTCCCTAAGGAGACCATCTCTGTCTTAATAATACACATAGGCCACAGCTATTTCATGCCAAAGGCAGAGAGACCTGACCAAGCCCACTGGGGTGTGAGGGTTTGGTCCGATTGCCCAAAGGCCGACTGGGGTCTGGTACTTTCTCCCCAGAAAGACAGATGAACTGGCCTCCCCCTACTGGCCTGCCCCTGGAGTCCCTTGGGTGGTCTGCTGTTGCCCAGAGTCTTGGGACCCCTCCCAAAGCCAAGGCCAGAACCTCTGCGTCTCCTCAGCAGAGAGACCCTAAGCAAGGCGGACATGGAGGCGAGCTTGTCACCTGATGTCGGGGTCAGAGGGCTCTGGTTCATCTCCCAGTGGGGCAAATGGGGAAACTGAGGCTCAAGGAGTCAATCTGATTCCAGAGCAGGTATGGAATCAGGGGCACAGCCTGAGCAGGGCTATCCCAGCTGCGCCTCTGGCCAAGTTCGGAGTTGCTTATGAGACACTTGGTGGGTAAGTTCTTCAGTCTGGTCTGTACAGTTTCAATGATTTAATTATTTGTTAATTAGGATTGGGGCACCCCAACCGGCCATCCTCGGCAGTGCCCAAGGATCACTCCTGACAGGGCCCATAGGCAGTCCCAGAGATCGAGTCAGGATCCTCTGAGTGCAAGGCCAGCGCCCTACCCACTCTGTAATCTCTTCTGCTCCCAGGCCTTTAAAGTTTACAAAAATTATTTCTCTCCAAATAATTGCCAAAACCAACAATAACTCACACTTTGCTAAGGAGCTCAGCTCCTCTGTCTCCATCTGGAACTCTGCGGAGTTCTCATCCCATTACGTGTGTAGGTCTCATTTTAAAGCACCTAAATTTCATTTGCTTGACTTGGTGCAAGGCACAGTGGGGTGACATGGGTTCATGTCCCCAGCTGGGCCTGAGCCCCGGTAGCTGGCTGGCCGGCAGGAAGGCCTTCAGGGGATGCATTTCCTGGGCTGGGAGGGGCTGGCAGGGCTGTAGCGGTCACTCGGCCGTGGCTGTGACAGCTCCTTCATCTTCTTGCCCCAGTTCCTGTTTCGGAATCCCAACAGCCCCTGCGCCTGGCTAGCTGGGCTGCCAGGAGACCTGCGGAAAAATAGAAACTTTTCCATTGGGCTTTAGCAATCTTTACGGCACCCTGCTATCCCCAGGGCAGAGCCTCAGCTTTGCTTCCAGAGTCTGTGTTGAATTTCCACCCCTCACCCCATTCTACCTTCCCAGCATCTTTCCTCCCACACACACAGGCATCCAGAACCTTCTGTTGGGAAAAGCCCAGTTGGCCATCTCAGTACCCTCTGAAAAAGGAAGAGGCAGGTTTTCCAAAGGAGCTTAAAAAGTAGGAGACGGAGCTGGAGAGACAGCACAGTGGTTTGTGCGCTTGGTTTGCTGGCAGCTAACTCAGATGACGTGGCTCCCTCCCAGGCACCCTGAATCCCACCAGGAGTGACCCTTAAGCACAGAGTCAGAAAAAAGCCCCGAGGACTGAAGGCTGTGGCCCCATCTCCCTCCCCTTCTATAAAAGTTTTAAAACCAATGGCAGAGTCGTAGCTATCTGAAGAACCCCACCGTGGGCAGCCAAACATGGTGGCTAGCTGTGCCGCAGGCCTTGGGCAGTGAGGCTGCAGCTGAGGAAGTGTGAGTAGAGTCACGACCACGACCCCAGCGGAGGGCCCTGCTGGCAATCAAGGGTTAAGATAGAACAAGGAGAAAGGCCAAATGCGCAGATAACAGGAGACTGATATCCGGAAAGCCACTGAGGCAGGCTCCTGTCACTGCTCTATCTCTGCTCGTCCCCTGGAGGAAACACGCCTTGAGATAAGTCCATTATAAAGATGCTTGTCCTGTAGACTCAGGCCTTGGATGTGAGAACAAAGAATGTTGTCAAGTTTTCTTTCTGATGAATCCTGTTTTGAAGTTATCGATACTGCAGGACACGCCAGAGAGTCGGGGGCTCTCGCTGCACGAGGCTCTGAGCCTCCTGACCCCCACAGCTCTTCTGAGTCCTCCTCAGCATCCCTGATTTGTTCCTGTTCACCGGATCCTCCATGTCTGCTCTCAGGGAAACACCACTTCAGTGCCTAGTGTCCACTGTGTGGACTTCACAGACACCATATCTGGAGACTTTGGGGGTTATTTCAGTCAAAATCATCCCACCCAGAGCTTCAACATGACTGACTGATAGAATCCCTGAGAGGGTTTTCCGGGACCAAGTGCTGTTGATTGGCGGAATAACTCTAACGTCTGCTACTCCCTCAGACTCCCACAGCCCAGTCTTGATCACCTCTCTCTGAAATGAGCTGCTTTCTTTAGCAGCAGGGAAAAAAATAGGCAGAAGACGGAGAGGTTTGCCTATGCCCTGAGTGTCTGTGGTAGGCCACAAAGGGCCCAGAACAACAGAAATCTGACCAAGACGCTAATGGCCTGAGACCGTCATTTGCCTCATACAGCAAGTTTGGAGCAAATCAGAGCTTCAGAGGACACTTCCCTAGTGCCTAACCACTGGGGAGTGGCGTTGCCATGGTAATTCTTGCCCAGGAAGCGACCTTGGACTGAGACTGAGTCCTGGGACAGACCAGATTTCTGCTGGACTGGAGGAAAGTGGCCATGGCGGAGGTCACGTCGCTGAGATCCTGCGGCTGAGATCCCATGACTGAGGTCGAGGCCTCCTTCTGCACACAGCTAATAAACCCAGGTTCCAAGGCCGTGTGGAACAGAGATGAGAGACCACGTAGGTCCTGACTAGGAAACAGAGACGACAAGACACCAGGCTCTGAAGGACCCCAGACACGTGTGGAGATGAGCAGGGAAGAAATATTTCACACAGTGGGAGGAATCCTTGGAGGTCGGGGCTGGGGTGTAGAGGGAGGGATCGCTTGCCTAAGTGGGGAGGGAGCAAAATCATAGAAAAAAAGATAGGCTTGTTGGGGGGTGGCGTCTTATGTGGGGTTGGAAGGATGACAAGGAGTTTTGGTGAGAAAGAGAGGGGGGAGAGAGAGAGAGAGAGAGAGAGAGAGAGAGAGAGAGAGAGAGAGAGAGAGAGAGAAGTACTTGCTATAAACATAAAGGCAGGTAGGGGTGCGAGGTAGACTGGGGACATTGGTGGTGGGAAATGTGCAGTGGTGGAGGTTCGGTTGTTGGAACATTGTGTGACGTCATGACTTTGTATCTCACTGCAATTCAATTACAAAAGTTAAAAAATGTTTTCTAGGAGAAATATGGGAGGGAAGGAGAGAGATAACTGGGCACTCGGAAACAAGAGTGAGGAGGAAACCAAGACACTCCTAAACATGAGTGAGGCAGGCAACCGAGACACTCCTAAACATCAGAGCTGAGACGGGAAACCGAGGGAGTCTGGGCTATGGCTGGAGGGGGCTGAGGGGTGAGGGAGAGCGATGGAGAGTTCTGGAAGTGTGAACCATACTCTATAGGCGAGCACTTCTCAAAGTGCTGGTGACCCAAAGGGCTGCATCCCAACAGGGATGAGATCTGGACCCTTCTTCCTGCATCTTCTTATCTGGATCCCACAGAAGGTCCTGAGGCTAAGTCACCCGAGATGAACATGTAAGCTCCTCCTTGCTGATTCTCTAGGCTCTGCCTTGTGCCAACGCCTCTCCAGCAGTCCTGCAAAGAAACCCTCACCCAGCAGAGCACTGGCAGGGCAGCAGGACTGGAAAGGACGCCTGCCTTGTCCACCCTGTTGCCCAGAATGATCCCTTGAGAATAACTCCAGCCATGACTTCCCTGGTTTTGTAGTTGAGTTTCTCCTGTCGCACTTACATTTCATCCCATAAAGTCAGCAGGATCTGAAGTACAGAAACGGGCCGAGCGATAGCAGAGCGGGTAGGGCGTTTGCCTTGCACGCAGCCAACCTGGGTTCGATTCCCAGCATCTCATATGGTTCCCTGAGCACCACCAGGTGTAAATCCTGAGTGCAGAGCCAGGAATAGCCCCTGAGCATTGCCGAGTGTGACCCAAAAAGCAAAAACAAACGAACATAAAAAGAAAAGTATAGAAACGAAGAAAGGAAGCAACACCCAGGTGGGGAGGGCAGCGGCCGCGGGGGTGGGTCACTGTTGCTACTGGCCCTGCCAATCCACACACACAAACACACACACACACACACACACACACACACACACACACACACCCTCCATGAAGCCCTCCTGGAATGTCTCTCTGGGCCTACCTTCCCACCTACATCATAATTCTGCATGTCACAGAGACCAGACCTTCCACCAGCCCACAGGCACCTCAGTGCAATTGGAACAGAGCGTCCCTTCCCCAGGAGGCGCAGCTGTGCCACAGGGTATGTGCTGCTCCCACGTGGCCTTTTGAGCAGGTGGTGTTTACTTTGTTTTCAGGGTGGGGTGCCACACACAGTAGTGCTCAGGGCTCACTCCTGGCCTTGTGTTCAGGGATCACTCCTAACAGTACCTGGGTACCATATGTGGTATCGGGGATCAAACCCAGGTCAGGTTGAGTGCAAGACACAAGCTCTTTAACCCCATACTTAATGTTTGGCTACTTTTGCCTCTAGACCAGGTCCAGCAACCCAGGCCAGGTCCAAGAGGCTGGCGGCCTGCGACTCCTCGCAAAGCGTCACAGCCAGGAAAGTCTCATCGGGGTTGGTCATGGAGCGTTCATTTCCCAGGTTGCCAAGAGGCTCACCCTAACCTTCTTGTTCCAGCTGTGAGAAAGTCCTCCCAGAATCCCAGGGGGCATGTAGTAGACTCCTGATTTATCCTGAGAACGTCTCTTGTCCAGCCAGTGGTGAACGAGGCTCAGCCAGACCTGCCATTTTCCCGGTCCCACCAATCCAAGTGCCCTGGCGTTCCCCAGCATCTGCCATCAAGCCCCACCACCCCTTCCCTTGGCTGAGGCAAAACAAGGAGGAGAAGTGTTGGGGATGCTGCTGGGATCCTCGACAGTGTCAGGACAGAAGTTCTGTTCTACCTCCAAGGACGCCGGGGAACAGATGAAAACTCACGAGTCGGTGCAGTTCCAAAAAAGGCTTTTAATAGCACAAAAGCTCTTCAACAGCAATCCAAGATAATGAAAGAACTCTAGCTCTGGTCAGAACTTAGACCATGCAAAAGAGCCTAAGTCTCCCACTCAAAGAGAGAGGATCTCACCCAAGATGAGTCCTACCCAAAAGAAGGAGCAAAAAGGCCAAGGAGCAAAAAGCCAAAAGCGCAGGGGCCTCAAGTCAGTCCCTTTATATACACCAAAGTAATCCAACAGGGAGGGTCATGTCAACAAAGAATTCTAAACAGAGTGTAGAAGAGCAGTGCCACACCCTATTGTAGGTATAAACAAAGATTATGCCAAGGACTAATCCTGAGATTATCTCTTATGTAAAACACTGGAGAGAGAGGGGCTGATATAAAGTAACACATCTTAATTTCATGAGCTTCATGTAATCTAGATGGTTTCCCACAAGGTCCTTCTTATTATTATCTGCACCAGGGTGATTCTGAGTATCTTGTTCTCATGTACTGAAAGGGTCACACTCGCCTGCTTAGAGCAAACTAGTATGATCCTTCCTATAGTCTTCCTATAGTCTCAGCGTAGCCAGGGTGGTAGTCTCCTGGTAAATTCTAACTGTCCCACGCTGGGTGCAGTGGGTATAAAGAGGAGCTGTGCCCAATCTAGAAAACATAGAGGTCTTAGTAGATGTATAAGTCAGAAGTTATTCAATCAAGGTGACTTCTGTAACTGCCACACCCTCTAGCAGTGTTTACATAGAAGAGAGGTCTCATCAGAATGAACCTTGGCTTAAATAGATTAAGTTGGGAGTGGGCAAAACAACAAAGCTCCCAGATTAGCTAGATCTGTCATCCAACAGAGGAGGACACACTGGTGGCCTCCACACCAAGACAGCAGGACACGGAACCAGCCACACGCACACCAGTGGCCTCATGGTCACCAAACTCACAAGCAGTGAGTTGCCCTGACCCTCTGCGGGCCCTATCACATGCTCCAGAACCTTCTTTCTTCCAGACGCTTTGGTGGACTCAGACAGGTCCGCATCTCGGGCGCTGTCATCACTCCATCACACACCTCGGCCTCTCTCTCGTCTCATACCGTGGCAGAGGAGATGAACTAATGCTGCCCAGTTTTCCGTCCCAGCCTGCACCGGGCCTCATGGGTCATTCTCAGCTGAGCGCTCCAGCCCTGGGCTTTCACTGGAGAAACGCAACAGCACTGCCAACAGCACCGGGACGCGTGGCGTGGCTGCTTTGGAATGAAATCTTTTGGTCTTGTGTATTTAGAAACCTTTTATGGCTGCCAAGTTTCTCGTGACCCCACACTCAGTTATGAGGCGCCATACCATTCAAGACGCTGGGCTGCGGGCCCAGCCTTTTGAGTCCATGGATAAGGTGACGCCTCGTTTGAATCATCTGTGACTTGGAGTGGAGGAGGAAAAGGTAGGCAGCATCGGGAAGGGGCGTGTGTGAGTCCCCCGGCTTGTGTGGACGGGGCCGTGACCAGGCACACAATGTCCACTGTGCCTGGCTGCCTTTCCTGTGATGGGCTATAGTTCACCTCTTCATAAATGGAGTGTCTGCCAGGGTTACTCAGGGATTCCGAGCAAATGTGGGGCTGTGTTGTTGCGGGGGCAGGGTTTGTCCTTCACTATGTTGCAAGATCCCAGAGTCAGACTTTGTGTACCCCTAATAAGGCCCAGGCAGGCCTCAGGGAGTGGGGGGAATCCTCTTGCTGCCCAGTGTCCATGCACTGGGATGGATGTGTTTTGAACCAACAAGCCCTCCATACACTCATTCAACAGGGACAAGTAGAGGTTGACTTCCTTGGGAAAGGCCAACAGTTCCCAGAAGTCGGGGCCAATGTGCTCTGAAGGTGACCCAGGCTGAGTCAAGCTCTCATTCATTCACTCACTCATGCATGAGGGCAACCGAGTGCTTCTTGTACCAGGGTTCCTCTGTAGTGAAGCAAACTGACAAGCACTGCCTTCTCCCAGTCGAGAAGAGGAAGAAAGCGCGTTAATGAGAAAAACATGTGTTCGGTGGTGAGCATGCTGGGAGTGCACAGAGCAGGAGCGGGAGGACGGGTTTAACTGAGCAGGAGGTAACAGCGGGCTGAAGCTGCAGGAAGAGTGGAGGAAGAGCCAGCACCTGCACCCCCAGACAGCAGGGAGCCTCGTGTCGGAGGGCAGGGACAAGAACAGGCCACCTGAGGCGTGGGGTTACTGTGGGGAGGTGGGGGTCACCCCCGCACGGCCTCATGGGTCAGTGCAAAGACTCAGGATGTGCAACTAATGACTTACCTAATTGTGCCTCATTCCCCCACAGAAAGCTCTGCAGCTGTGCCCCTAGGCTCTGGGCATGTAACTTTGGGGGATCTTCACAGCTGCAGAGCAGCAGCATTGAGAGATCAGCCTGGATTAAGCAGGTGTCTTAAATCCAAAGCCAAGGGTTTGTGTACCTGGAGGAGAGATGCGTGAAACCATGGAAGGCACAGTTGGGTTTCAGCCATGTGGCAACAAGCCAAGGGCACCGAGAGTTAAGGGGTGGGGTGCAGTCACAGGCATTCTCCCCTCAAGCCTTGAAGAAAGTGGGGGCAAGACTGGAGAAGACGACTGGGCCGCAGCGATAGTCCAGTGGGTAGGATGTTTGCCTTGCACGCATCCGGCCTGTGCCGCCCAGATTTGATCCTTGGCATCCCATATGGTCCCCGAGCACTGCCAGGAGTAATTCCTGAGTGCAGAGCCAGGAGAAACCCCTGAGTATTGCTGGATGTGACCCAAAAAAGCAAAAAAAAAAAAAAAAAAAAAAGACTGGAGAAGATGATGCTCAAACACACTCTCAGACCATCAAGTGCTGCCTGTCCATGTCGTCTTCCCCTCCCAAACACCCTCACTCAGCTACAATCTGTTCTGCCATTCAGAAACTCGGACAAGACTTAAGCTTCCAGACAGCTGAGGGAGGGTGTCTAGGCAGGTGGGCAGGCAGGGCAGAGGTCTGACAACAAGCACCCCAGCATGAAGACCCCGGGCAGCCTCGGATCCCTGAGCAGCTGACTTTCTCTGGAGCCAGGGGCCTCACTTGTGCCTGACACTGGCTGTTTGGTGGCAGCTTGCAGCCAGACGAGGTCCTGTTTTTGAGAAGCCTAGAGAGGGTGAGTGGACAGTGGGCACAGCAAGAGTCATTGCTGCTGGCTCCTGGACCCAGGCCAAGAGGTTTCTCTTGCCTTGGCAGCTCCCTAAAGGAAGAAGCCCGTGGCACCCTGGGATGGGGGCAGAGGCGGAGTGACCCCCACCAGTGCCTTGGCGGCCTTGGGCCATGCCTCCCCAGCCGCTCATAGCTAGGGGCCTCTGAGCCAGGCCATCCTGCCCTGTATGGGCCCTGCCTTTGCCTCATGCTTCCTCACAGATGCCAGGGCTTACCAAGGGCTCTGTGGCATTGTGCAGAAGGTGGGGAGGGGCCCGGGATAGCCTCATGCTGCTCTTAGCTTTGTTCCTTTGGTCTCGGTCAAGCAGAGTGAGACAGTCAGTGCTCCTGCCAGGTCTGGTCAAAGCTGGGCTCAGAGAAATACCCAGCACCGTGCCAGCACCCAGGGGATCGGGTGGTGACCATGGCACCCTCATCTGCATCAATCGTCACCCTCTTGGTCTCATTCACCCTGTGAATGAGATGACCAGGTGGGAGGGGCCATGAGAAGGGCATTGAGCCACAGCCCGCGGGATGGAGGCTGAGCCAGGCAGACCCCACAAACCCTCCTCACCCCCAAACTCGTGGTGGAGAAATTTCAGAGGCTGTCAACACCCTCCAGCAAGGAAGAGGGAAGAGAAGAGACCCTGGTGACTCCCCACCCATGCAGAGTGCAGCCCTGGGTCGCACTGCAAGTGAGGGGGTGACAGGGAAGCAGGCCCAAGGCTGGGGTCACCGCTGCACCTCAGGGTCTGCCTGGCCCCAGAGCCAAGCCCCAGGATTGCATGTCCACCTGCCTGTCCATCCGTCTGTCTGTCTACCTGTCCTTCCTGTGTCTGCCCGGAGCGGGAGGAAGAGTCCACAGAGCAGCCTGGGACCCACTGGACCCGCTGCACTCTCCAGGACCCTGTGGTGACAGGAGACTGGCCGTGCATGGAGTCCCTGCAGCTGGGACAGGCCCACGGCCAGAGGAGGAGCTGCAGCCTCTGCTCAGGTGGCAGTGTTGGGGACACCCTCCACAAGCCCTGGGGAATGGCCACAGCAGACCCAAGAAACTGTGTCTCAGCCAGGGGACCCGATCCTGGTGGCAGAGGGCCAACTCCAGGGGAGGCGGAGCAGCGGTGCCCCGGGGGAGGAGTTAGGGCCGGTGAGAGAGGTGTGTAGTGTCCGGTGGAGGGTAACCCAAGAACGGCCCTGGGCTCCACCCCTGCCACTGTGTCAGGACGGGGCTGCAGAAACTGGGTGTGTCCTGAGGCCACCTGAGAATGTACAGACACGGGGAGGGGGGCCACAGGCTGTGTTGGGCTGCACTTTACCCCAGGACCCCGCAGCCTTGAGAGCCACAGTGCCACAGCTTTAAAACCATTCAAGAGGGCTTTTTTCCTTGGTGAGCTATAAAGCATGTGGACTGCGTAAGCAGACTTTAGAGTTTGTTCCATCATAGAAGAGAGACTTGATTGGGACAATTTTGAAGAGAGAAAAGCAATAGAAAATCAGTGACCTGGCCGGGGAGAGGAGGAGGGCTGTTGTGCCACACTCGATGATGCTCAGTGGTGTCCAGGGCACCGTACACAGTGCCAGGAATCAGACCAGGACCAGCCAAGTATAAGACAAGCAGCTTAATTCCCGACTATCTCCCCAACCCACAAATTAGTCACTTAATCCTACCACCACCCCTAGTGCAGATCTGACCTTTGACTCTGAGCTTGTGGCTGGGGGTGGGGGTGAGCATGTCCACTTCTCTGGGTGACCTGCACGGTGCCTGAGTGCCATGTCCATTCTATCCAGGGCTGCTTCCCCACCCTGAGGGCAGGAGAGATTATGGAGGGTCCCACCTAAACTCCCGGGACTATGGTCAGGTGCCCACAGATTTTGGCTACTCTGATTGTGCCCCTTAGAGTGGTATGTTCTTGCTCTACCATCTCTGATGAATTCTAGGCCATTGACTTTTGTGGGCTGAGTCAACATCGTTGGTAACACCCAAATGTTCTGTTCTCCAAGCCCCTTCACCCAGGCCCTTCTCTTGGGCTCTCCCTCGCCCCTATTGCCAGCCTCATCCCATCCTCTGATATACTAAATGGTCTCTCTCATATGCCTGGTAGGAAAGAGCCTGGAATGGTACCAGTTTCCAGATATCTAGGTTTGGAAAGAGGCATGGCATGACTGTTTGCCCATTGTTGGATGTGGTGACATTTGTCACGGTCCCAAAGACCCTATCATTCATAGGTTTGTTTTAACTTGAGATCATAGAATGACTTTCTAGCTACTTTGTTCATTTAATATTTCAGAGTCACTTTCCTTTTTGCATTTTCTATTTTTTGGGTGGGATAATGTTCAGATTGTCCCCCAAAAAGACTGGACCAGATGACATTCTCACCATCAGTGAATGAGGTTCTATAGGACCTAGCAATTCCACTCCTGGGATTATACCCCATGGCCCAAAAGCATAGAGGAAAGCCATCTGCACGCCTATGTTCACAGCAGCACTATTCAGAATTCGGAAACAACCCAAATGTTCAAGCACAGACGACTGGATAAAGAAGCTATGGTGCATATACATAAATGGAATACTACTCAACTGTAAGAGGCAGGCTGGGGGCAGGAGGGAAACTGAAGACATTGGTGGAAGGATATAAATGCTGGTAAAGGGACTGGTGTTGGAATATTGTAAGCCTGAAACTCATTCATAAATATCTTTGTGATTCACAGTGATTCAATAAGAAAAAGACAGAACCCCCCCCCAATTCTTAATTCACTTAAAACTGGAGTAGGGAGAGGGGGTGTCCATAGCTCCTTTCCTTCCTCATTCTTCTCCCTATCAAGGTTTTAGAGAATTCACGACACTCATTTTATATGAATTTCCTGTACACTAGTCCCAGTGATGCTTGTCATATCTGTATTTCACTTGTGAGTTATTTACTTTCATTTGTGATTTTCGTGGCTGTTAAGTAACCAGAGACATCTATGTTTACAACGTCCAAGCCAGTGACTTTTGGTGACATTGTCCATGACTTAGAAAGACTTTCCCGGGGAATAGCTTTTGAACAGGGTCAGGAGGTCACCTCTTCCTCTTCTTGTTTCTCTATTTTTGGTGCATAAGGAACAAACATCCTTTTCCCCAATCCCGTGTTCCCTGGAACATCTGGAATGTGCTGCTTGTCTTGTGTCCTCCCCTGAGGCCGACATGCTGTGGAGTGAGAAGGCTCTTGGGGCTCTGGTGGCCCCCGTTAGAAGCTGAGAGGTATGTGGGGGATAAATAGGGGTCTTCAGAGAGGGCTCCACCTCAAGGTCTAAGTTCTCAAGGACATCTGGTCTTTCTTGGGCCCCCCGCCCTTTATTAAACTGGATGGAAGCAGCAGCTTTGTGGAGCCCATCTGTGGGCAGAACACAGACCAAATGACTGTTTCTGTTACCTTTAGCAAGATGGTGCTGACTCCTTGGTATTCAGAGAACTTTGAGGACTGGGGGAAGAAGGGATGTCCTTAAGCACAATTTGGTCTTTTGCTTCTCTCTCATGGGCCGCTGGAACTCCATTGCTTTATAATGACCTGCTGTTGAATTTCCAAAGCAAGTGTCCATCGCAGCACTGTGGGGAAGAGTTCACTGGGCTAAAACACAGAGTCCCTGCATCCTATTCTCTCCTGCTCTGCCCTGCTAGGCATCTACTAGACCAGGGCACTCCTGAGTATGAACAGAGGGAAAATTTCTCATTGTCCCATCACCCAGGACAGCCCAGGGTGTGAGGTCCCTCTGATAAGGGTCTCTGGGCACTGTGCCTTGCTCGTCCTGATGGCCTGTGTTGGAGACAGGAAGGATCATCTACCAGCCCACAGAGTACTGTAGAGTGGATGCTAGTGGCTCAATGTCACAGGACCACCCTGATTTTTGTTTAGGGGTCACACCTGGCAATGCTCAGGAGTTACTTCTGGGGGTGCTTGGGGACCATGTGGGATGCCAGGGATGGAACCGGGTGGCCTTGTGCAAGGCAAGTGCCCAGCCCACTGCACTATCTCTCTGGCCCACAAATGCAGCTCTGAAGGAGTCAGAGGCAGCCAGAGCCTCTACCAGCCCTCTGCACCTGGTCCAGCTCCAAGCAGGCCTGCTTGGCCGCCCCTGACTGTCCCCCTGGGTAGTTCAATCCAGCACAGGTCCAGCTGTCCCCACCTCAGGTTCTCTGGGGCCCACACACTCCAGAGGTCACAGACATCACCCTCTTCCCTTGCCTCAGACAGTGTGAACAAACATCTGGTGCCTGCCTGAAGCCCCCTCTGGCCTCGGCTTCCCTACACCCCCTCCACCCCCACCCCAGCATAAACACATTCCTGAGACCAGACAGGAACCAGGATGACTCAACCCTCAGGAATGCGCAATTGGATTCCCTCTCTTGGGGGCAAATTCCTCACCCTAAGGTGGGCAGCTCGGGAGGCCCCTGTACTTCCTGAGCGGGAGAGGCTGCAGTGGATCTGAGGGATCAGCCCTGACAGCTGCGCCTCCCCTCTGCTCTGCCCTCAGACCTCCAGAACTTTAGGGGGCCTACAAGTGGGGGGCAGGGAGGGCAGAGTGTCCATATTAAGCTCAAGACTCAGACCTTTGAGTCAGTCAGACTGGGACCCTTAGGGGTAGGGTCCACCCCATTTCTTCCCAGGCCCATCCCGAGCTGCGGCAGGGCCTGGTGCACAGTGTCAGTCCCAGAGATCATGGTGGTCACCAAGTCCTGATCTCTTGCTTCCAGAGTCAGTGACAGGGCAGGAACACCCCTGGATTCCCCCAGCCCATCTGGCTCAGTTTTCCCGAGGACGCTCCTTGCGCTGTACAGGAACGAGCCCTGTTTGGGGGCCAGGGAGACACTAGTGCCACAAAGACATGAGATCTCATGTGTCCCCCGATAGCATTCTGGGCCCCGACTCAGCTCCCCCTGAGCACTGCAGGCTACAACCCTGGAGACCCTCAAGCACTGCTGGCATGGTCCAGCGCAGCGAGGCCCGGAGCAATGCCCCATCCCTGGGCTCTTGCATTGATCATCAGTAGGGGTGGTTGAGAACAACCAGGAGTGGCCTCAGGGCCACCTGGCTCTTGAGAAGAGCCACCATTCTCCCCCAAATAGGTCTCCGTTGAATGGCTCAAAGGGTACAGGGGACCGGCTGGTTGGGGGAGGCAAAGCCCTCTGTGCTGCAGAACCAGATATGGGAGAAGTGGGAATCCCAGGGGCGGGGACCAGATAAGAAAGAACTGGAGGCAGGACGGCGTGGGGAGCCGGTCCTCTTGTCTCTCTCTCTCTCTCTCTCTCTCTCTCTCTCTCTCTCTCTCTCTCTGGAGCAGTGCATTGGCCCACCTGGAGATGACCCTCCCAGGTCAGGCGCTTGACCCAGGGCTCCCCGCACCCCAGGCTCACATATTCATACAGCCCCAGTGTCTCCCCACCCCGCCTCAGCCTCCCCTCCTCCACCCCCCAGGGGACCAGCTCAAAGACACCCCAGCTATGCCTCCTGCGCCAGAGGTTCTGAGCCTACCCTTCTCCCTGCCCCCAAAGTGTGACAAGAGTGTCCTGGGCTGTTCCACTCTCCCTGAGGCTTCATCTCCTCTCAGGAGTCAGGGAGAAGAGTTAGTCAGACTAGGGGCCAATCTGCGGGGGCCCCACAGATCCCCGTCCTGTGATCAGGCAAATTTCTCTTGCCAGCAGTGGGTGGAACCATGACTTACATACAGCCCATAGACTGGGGATCTTGTGGGTGTTGTTAAGAGCCCATAAGGTGTCATTAAGAGCCCGTAATCAGCAGCGGATTTTGACTTCAAATGACTTCAAATTCGAGGTTAGGGTTCAGTTTCCACAAGGGAAGCCCTCACAAGAAGGGCATTTTCTGGTTGAGAGCCTCTCCCTGCCAGCACCATGAAGTAAGGCCCTATGGAACCACAGAGGCTGCCAGGATTTGGGGGTGTCCTCCAGCCAGCAGCCAGTCACAGGGTGGGGACTAACCCCGCCCCCAGCAGGGCAGGGTAGGAGCACATCAGCATCTTGGGCCCTGCTCTGCATCCCCAGATTAGAGCGCTAAGCAGCTCCCAGTGAGCAAAGGCTTTGGAGACACCAACCGGGTCCAGCTCCAGCTGGCCCAAGGCCTTGGTGCACAGGACCAAGAGGAGAATGAAGGGATGTGGTTTCAGGCTTGCTATGATCTAATCTGCAGCAATCTGGTGACAAAATTGGGAACAAAAGCCATGAAGGGTCAGGATGCCAGGATGGAGCCCAGGGAGGAACAGGGTGTCTTGCCTTCTTCCGGGTCTAGGACCTCCAGAAGGCCCAAATCAGTCAGTAGTTGGACAGTGGGTGAGCCACAGAGACTAGGGAAGTCCTACAGAGTTGCTGACTGGCAGTCCGGCATGTGTGGGGGCGCTTTCTTGTCACTTGAGAGAGCAGAGGCCAAGGGCACGCTAGTCCCGTAGCCCTGGTTTGCACTTAAAGAGCAGAACCGCCCTCAGGATGTGGGTTTCTCGGAACAGCAGCCTGGCTGCTTCTTTCTTGCCTTCTGGCTCTCCCACCACCACTGCGGGCAGCCTCGTCCCCGTCCAATCCCGGAGCGTGGCCCTCTTAGTCATTGCCAGACTGCGTGTGCGGGAATGAGCAGGAGCGTGCATATGCCTCTGGGGAGCGTGGTCTCAGAGCTGAGGAGAACAGCGGCCTCTTCAGAAACTCGCTCATCCTTTGGCTCTACCAGGCTGAAACTGGGGTGGTGGGGGGAGTGGGGGGTCAGGGTCAGTCACACCTGGCTGTGCTCAGGTCACACCTGACTCCACATTTAGGGCTCACTCCAGATGATGCTCAGGGGATGCATGTGTGGTGTCAGGGGTGGAACCAGGATGGGTCCCATCAAAGCAAGGGCCTTAACCTGTTTGCTATCTCTCCAGGGCCCCATTCTGTGAATTTTTTTTTTATTTGCCGATTTCTTTCAAAAAACTGATGATTGCTCTTTTCCCTCTTGAGTTTTCTAAGTGCCCTATTTGGGGCAGACCCCCGTGACCATCCACACATGCTCCCCTGCTTATGCCCTGGCTCTGCCCACCTCGGGGCCCTCAGGGGTGAGCAGGGGTCAAGGGTGTTTGCTCATTTTCTGCCCCGGCAGGTTTAATAGCTCAGATCCATAGCTCTCTTCTGTCGGTCCACGCTCTTTGGACACGTAAAAGCGTTATTGTGACTATTGCCTGGACCCGGCCCCACCAGGGCTACCTGCCCCACCTGTTCCTCTCAGCACCATGAATGGTCCATTCTGCATGGTCACCATAGGTCCCTGTGATTTGCTGTCATCCTGTGTCCATAACATGTGTGCTTGTACTTGTGCTTAAATGGGGGCTGTGACCAGCTGCTCTTGGACCTCTAGCAGAGACCCTGGCCTTCTTTTGGGTCAGCGTGGCTGGGAAGCCCTGTCATTCCCCTGCTCACTCAGGGCTGGCTGGGTATCACCATCAGCAGTTGGGTGGGTGGGCAGGGCTGGTCACCTGAGAGCCATAGCCTTTGGAGCACCCACTGCACGAGCTGTTCCTCCTTCAGCCTTCAAGGGTCAGACTGGCTATGGAAAAACAAAACAAACAACAACCTCTGCTTTTATTTGACCACTTGATCACTTGAATCCCGTTATTCATCGATTTGCTCGGCGGGCGCCTGCTTTTTTTATTTATTTATTTATTTATTTATTTATTTATTTATTTATTTATTGCTCCTTTGAGTCACACCCATTAATGCTCAAGGGTTTCTCCTGGCTCTGCACGCAGGAATTACTTCTAGTGGTGCACAGGGGACCATATGGAATGCCAGGATGAAACCTGGGTAGGCCCATGCAAGGCAAATGCACTACCTGCTGGACTATCAATCCAACTCCTTTTTTCTTTTTTCTTTTGATAAACACTGAAGAAGTTGGAGCTATTAAACTTGATTTTGGGAAATCTCAGAAATGGTTCATTTGGTGTCTGTGGAATCTCTTACTGCTGCTAATACACAGTAATCAACTATTTTGTATACTTGTTTTCAGTTTCATTTTGACAAACAAGCACTGTAATTATAACTTGATCACTTGACATCTCGTTATTCGTCGATTTGCTGAAGTGGGTGCCAGTAACATTTCCATTTGTCCCTGTCATGTGCCAGTGTAGCCCAATGGCATCTGCTTGATCCAGGAATACGAAGAGCCTCAAACCTTTAGTTCAGGGTCTTGACGAAGAAGTCTGACCATCTTGTAGGTGGGTGGCCACGTGATCTTTTGACATCCCATGGGATCCAGTTGGTAATGGCTCTAGTCCAGTGTTCATCTCCAAGTTTCATTACTTGTCCAGCCCATCTGATTTTCGATGCCTTTAACAGTGTCCCTGACTCTCGATCAATCGAAACTCCGATTCCTTCTCTCACTTGAGTGAGGCATGATATTCCAAGCATAGCTCTTTTGATTCCTCTTTGGGAGACCCAAATAGCGTTCTCATCCTGCTTTTGTAGGGCCCAGGTCTCTGAGGCATATGTTAATTCAGGGAGAATGGTGGAGTCAAAGAGATGTGCCAGGAGGCAAAGGTTCTTTGTCCGATGCTCCATTCACTCTCAAAGGAACAAACATCTCTGAATGCAGCAGTTATGTGTACCTAGGTTGAGAACCCAACGTGATGAATCACCTAGCACATGAGCTATGCAGGAGGAAGAGAGCGGCATGGAATGCCTTCAAGAGCATCGAAGATAGCTAAAAAGGACAATGGACAAAGTAATTATAACTATTAGAATAAAACCTCATATATATATATATATATGTGTGTGTGTGTGTGTGTGTGTGTGTGTGTACATATGTGTGAATATATATGTGTGTGTATATATACATTATACACACATACACACATTGGGTACATATGTATATATACACACACATTGGGTACATATGTATATGTACCCCCAGAGAGCTGGGCAGCTCTGCATTTCCTGGGATCAGCCCGAGGGGCGCTGTGGTTCAGCCCCATGTCCTGCCTCTCCAGCCCTTATTCACTGGCTTCTAAAACCCAGGAGAACAGCTTCCACCTCTCTTCCAGGGAGAATTTCTACAGAATTTATAGACCAAGAATTGGATATTGATATTTTTCCTCCTAATGTTGGGCCCAGGCTGTTCTCTAGCTCCCACCCCCACCCAAAGAAAGACAGTAGCAAACACAAGCGACCCCATTGAGCAGCGCCAGCAGGGGGTGGGGGACAGACAATGGTCTTCTGTGTCTGCTTTCTCCTTTGGCGGAAGCCCCCAGGCCTGGGCCCCTGATGAGTCACGGAGGATCTCTCCGGCCTTTTGTTGCGCCTGAGATCTGACAGCCCTAAGCGGCAGATGATCTCATCGCAGGCTGGGGAACCCCAGTGCCTGGACAGCCCGGGAAGCTGGCCTCCCACACACACCCCTGTCCAGAGCCTCTGGCCCTGTGGACTTCCTGGCGGCGGGGTGGATGCAGCCCGAGTCAGGGTCAGGGCAAGCAGCCCCCACCCTTGTATCCTGGTGCAGGGAAACCCACTTCATTTTCCATTGATGCCGCCCACCTCCTGTGTATGTGGTGCTGGAGCTCAGCTGTGACCTCTGGAGTTTCCTGGCCTCCAGGGAATCCCCAGGCAGGTGCCCTCGCAGTTTGCCCTGAGGCTGGTTGACCTGGGAAGGGCAGCCTCCAAGGATAGGGCTGGGTTGGGGTGGTGCCAAACCTGGCTTAGCCTGGGAGGCTGGGGATGGTGGTGGCCCCTCCACTAGACTGTTCCACGGGAATTTCAGACACAGTCTCATGGCGATTGCAATGCCCGCAATTTGGATTGCAATTTGGACATTGCTGTTGTGGCTTGTTTAGGGCCTACTCTGATAGGAGCTCCCAGGCCACACTCCCCACTAACCATGAGCCCTAGAGCAAGTTCCATTTCCTTCCTGAGCCTGATTCCACTTCTGCAGAATGGGAGGAGAGGGCAGCTCCTGGGGCTGCTGTGATGTTGGCCGCCAACCTAGCTGGGAGACACTCCTGATGGTGGGCAGGCTTAGGGTGGGCCACGGGGACAGGGGGCAAGCCCAGGTCTCCGGCTCACAGAGCTACACCCCAACCTTTTGAGCCATCTCCCCTCCTAGGTCGGACTATGTTCCTTGGAAGCTGGTGGCCCGAACTTGTTCTGTGGAAACTCCCAGAGGCAGGTGGTGGGCAGGCGCAGCTGCCAGAGCCTTGAGGTGAGGTAGAGGAGAAACGCCCCATTTTTCAGAGCCCTGAACCTTCTCTGAGCTCTACTCCTGGCTGCTTATCAAGGCCAGAGGACAGCCAGGAAACAGACGCTGCCTGGATGGAAGGTTTGGGCATGCAGGGTCCAGAGAAGAAGCATGGGGAGCCCTACCTGGGCGCCAGAGACCACAGAGACCAAGGCCCCTCCTGTCCAGACCGCACTGTCCAGCCTCGAGGGTAGCTGGGAGCAGCTGAGAGGCCCTAGGCAGGAGCCTGGATTCCAGGTGGGAGAAGCCATTTCCGCTGCCCACCTGCCCCCCTACAGGCCGCCAGGGAGGCAGGGAGCAACCAGTTTCCCCCTGGGGAAATGACTTGCCCTGAGTGTTCTGTGTCAGAGGTCCCCAGCCTGGGTGATGGCACTGAGAATTTGGACATGTGGCCTTAGGTGGCTTTTGCAAGTCTCTGAGCACAAAAACACCCAGCTAGGGGGTCAAAGAATTGCCCTTGAGGCATGGAAGGGGCAGGGCCTGAGTCCAGGGTCGGTTCAGGTGACTGGAAGAGGACTAGCCTGCGGGCGACCCGACTTCTCTGAAGATGCATCCCCACCAGGCCCCAATGCTGGGCAAGGCTGAGCTTGGAGAAGGCCCCCTCATCATCTGCTGCTGCTTGGAGAAGTGGTGGCAGAGATAGAAAAGTGCCCCTCTGGGTCCCTGTCACCTGGCGCACCTGAGCCCTGCAGCAGACAGAACACACAATAGCCTGGGCTTCAGCACCTGGGCTCAGCCCATCTGTGTGTCTCTCTCCACCAGTCTCCAACTCCCAGTCTGCCCCAGCCATGGAGAAACACTTCCCAAGGGGGCCAGGCTCTGGAGGGTCTCTTTGTCCCCGTGTTCAGAGCCTGGGAGGTGGGGCGGGGGGAGGGCTCTGTGCTAAAATCACTATCTCTAGGAAGTGGGAGACAGGAAGGTGAATGGACTAGAACTCAGTTCTGGACTGCTACGCACGGTTCAACATAGTTCGGGTGGAATTGATACACTCTTCCAAAAACAATACACTCATCCCCCAAATGATGGGAGTCTTGTATATTCATACACACACACACACACACACACACACACACACACACACACTGTCGGGCGCCCCGGGTCCCCGAAGTGCCGGGGCGGTTCCCTTCTACCTCGGCCGCGAACGGATGAAAACTCAGGAATCCGTGCAGTTTTAAAAGGCTTTACTTATCACAGGTTCAGGCATACAAATCAGCAAAAGGAAAACCCGATGCTGAGGATTCCAGGCTAGAACCCAGCCCGTGTAGGCCAAGTGGCGACCACCACGTGTAAGGAAAAGCCTTCTAAGGGGAATGAGCGCTCAAGGAAGATCCCACAAGGAAGAGGAGGGGAGGAGAGCGGGAACGGCTGTTTATTCCCTATAACCGACCTTCCTCCCACTGTTATGGAAAGCAGGAGGGTCCAATGCCTTAGGTAATCCATCCCTGCATCACCTAGGCTTTACTGTGCTAATGTTTTGAGCCGAAATCTTTAGGAATGCTTTTGTAGTAGAGAAGGGGTTTCTGAGATGGCATGTCTCTGTACCTGACCAACACCAAGCCAGTTAAATATTTCCAAGCCTTCACAAGTCTCCTCTACTTCATGTAGTTTTATATTTTAGTTGCCTTTGGTATATCAGGGAGCCATGGTTGTTTGCTTGGAAGCAAACAGCATTTTTGGTTAATTAGGTGTCTACGTGGCCAGGCTAACGGTAAGATCTAGCAGCACGAGATGTGGAGCTGGGGATATATACAGCTAGTACAGATACATGGTCGATAAACGCCACATTTAGACACCCTTATCTACGGAGTGATTTCGGGAGGCACAGGCAGATGAGCGGCCTAGGTCCTGCACAACACACAAAGATATATATATATATATATATATATATATATATATATATATATATATATATATATATGGTGCTTGTGTGTGTACATATATATATATATAGGTGCGTGTCATATATATATATGGTGCGTGTGTGTGTATATATATATATATTGGGATGATAGTATAGTGAGTAGGGCTCTTGCCTTACATGGCCATCCTGGGTTCAATCCCCAGCACCACCAATGGTTCCCTGGTCCAACCACGAGTCACTTCTGAGTGCAGAGTCAGGAATGAGCCCTGATCACCTCCAGTTGTAGCCCCCAAAATACCCCTTCAAAAATACATATTTTATATAATATTATGATTATATATTTTTATATAATATATCATATATGATAAGTTTGAGGCTCTGCGGCTGGATTTTCCACATCCGGACTCCCCTCCTCAGAACTCCATCCAGCAGAAAAGCTGATCACAGTCCGGCTGATAGAGAGAGTAGAGGTAGGATAGAGAGATAGATAGAGTAGATAGATAGATAGATAGATAGATAGATAGATAGATAGATAGATAGATAGATAGATAGATAGATAGATAGATAGATAGATAGATAGATAGATAGATAGATAGATAGATAGATAGATAGATAGATAGATAGATAGATAGATAGATAGATAGATCTTTTAAATATATTAGTTCTTTCTAAAGAACTAATGTTTTTGTGTCTTGGGAATGGGTGTCAAAAGTGGAATCATGGGTTTTTTTTTTTAAACCTCTGGGATCAATTTTGTTACTTTTTTTTTTTTTTTTTGCTTTTTTGGGTCACACCCGCAATGCTCAGGGGTTTTTCCTGGCTTTGCACTCAGGAATTACTCCTGGCATTGCTTGGGGGACCATATGGGATGCTGGGGATCGAACCCTAGGTAGGGCGAAGCCCTACCTGGCCGGCCGGCCGCGCAATTTTCTTACCTGCTTTTTGGGTCACACCCGATGCTCCGGGTACCCTAATTCTTTTTTTTTTTTTTTGCTTTTTTTGGGTCACCCGCTGCGGGGCTCTCGGCTCCGGTTTTGGCGGTGTGGGGGGATGCACCCGGCGCATGCTCAGGGGTTACCGCCCTCCTAGTTCTTTGCTCAGGAATTACTCCTGGCGGTGCTCGGGGACCATATCGGATGCCGGGATTGAACCAGGGCGGCACAGGCCGGCGCGTGCAAGGCAAATGCCCTACCTGCTGGGCTATCGCTCCGGCCCCAATTTTGTTACTTATATTTGCATTTCCCTGAGAATAAGAGATGATAAATAAAAATCCCTTTTCATCTCCTTACTGGCCACCTGATGACCTGTAGGAGAATTGTTAACTCATTTCCTTTCCCCCATTTTTTTTTGGTAAAGTTACTGGGATTTTTGTTGTTGTTTTGTGCTTTATCATCATGGGTATTAGCCATTTATCTGATGCATGGTGCAAGAACATTGTCTGCTATAAGAGGGTGTCTATTTTAACTCAAATTCCTTTTGCCATGCAAATACTTTTTAATTATTATGATTTAGTGTCATGTAATTCTGGTTTTGCATTTTATAGTGGAATCACATCACTGAAGACCCTCTGAGGTCCACATTCAGAATATGCCTGTGCTTGTTTGTTTGCTTGCTTGCTTCCTTTCTGGGTCATACCTGGTGATGCTCAGGGGTTGCTCTTGGCTCTGCACTTAGAAGTTACTCCTGGAAGTGCTCAGGGAGTATGGGATGCTGGGGATGGAACCTGGGTCGGCCACATGCAAGTCAAAGACCCTACCCACTGTCCTATATTATTCCAGCTACCTTGGTTTTCTTTAATGTATTTTTAATTTTTTTTTAATTTTATGGTCTTGTCTTGAGATCTTTGATTCACTTTGAATGAACTTTAGTGTGTGGTATGTTTCATTTGTGTGTGGGGGGAGGGGGTGCTATCCAGTTTTCCCAACACCGTTTGTGGAAAAGGCTCTCCTTGCTCTGTTTTAGGCACCTAACTCCTTTGTCATAGATCTATTATCTAAGAGCTGAAGGTTTGTCTCTAAGTTTTCAATTCTATTCCATTTCCACTCGCAGTATTTACCCGCTTATGGCTTTTCTGTCTCCTCCCCTGCTTGCCTGCCACCTCCAAAACTCAGCCTTCTCCAAGGCCCTGCCAGCTCTCAGAATCTCCACGTCATACCCTTGGTCCAACTTTCCCTCCATGATTCTGATTATTTGCCCCATTCCCTTTGATTATTCCACAAAACTGGCATCTCTCTCTCTCTCTCTCTCTCTCTCTCTCTCTCTCTCTCTCTCTCTCTCTCTTTCTCTCTCGCTCTTTTGGATCACACCAGTGATGCTCAGGCGTTACTCCTGGCTCTTCACTCAGGAATTACTCCTGGCATTACTAGGGATGCCGGGATCGAGCCTGGGTCGGCCTCATGCAAGGCAAAAACTCTCCCCAGCTGTGCTGCCGCTCTGGCAAAATCAGTATCTTTAGAGTCTCTATCTAGTTCCTGTACTTATAAATACCTACTGTATGCAGGAGACTAATCAGAACCTTGACCATAGCCAGGCTAAGTGTGGATGCTGGAAGTGATATCCCCTGGAATTGCTGTTGCAAGCAGGTGAGTCCAGGCCATGCCTTCCTCTGCCTCGGTCACTTCTGGAGCTAGAGCCCAGGTAAGAAGCTGTCCGGTGACTGTAAATCCCCAACAGACTGATTCAGGGAATTCCTGGGAAACACCCATTTCTCACATCCCTCTGGGAAAAGATCCTATCAGCGGGAATTCTGTCCCCCATCATTTGTTTCCCACTGAACAAATAAAAGGAAATGACTAGGTGATTTGGGTTCTTAGAAAGCCACCACGACGTACAGAACAAAAACAGAAACTCAGCCTGCGTTGTCCCTCTGCTGGGACTTTCCGCTTCTCAGAGACAGAAAAGGACCCAGAATCCAAGCAGTGGGGTGGGTTGTTGTTTCTTTCTCCTGGATGTATCCTGGCCTCACCCTGAGGCCCCCCATCCTAGGCTTCTCTCCTACAGAACAGCTGGAACAGTGGCACCCCAAGCCCCTGGGATGGCCCAGGCTTGTCAAAGCACTGTGAGAGAGAAGGCTGCGGGTCAAAAGCTGTCTACCTGCCTGAGCAATTCTGCTCGCCTCTAGGATCATCTGACCTCAGGAAATTCCAGACAGGAAAGCAGGGAAAGCAGAGAAACCTAGGGTTACGGGGGCTTATTTTTTGAAGGCTTCTTGGAAGAGGTGGCATTCTAGCAGATTCCCTGATGATAGAGAAGAGACAATGGGAAAAATTCAGGTGCAGAGAACATAAGCAAAAGATTGAAAGTGAAAAAGAACCCCACAAACACCTCTCCTCTCTCTCTCTCTCTCTCTCTCTCTCTCTCTCTCTCTCTCTCTCTCTCTCCTCATGCTCCCTGTGGCACAAGGCTATTTTGAGTTTAGGTTAATCAAGGCTCAATAGGTTCAAAAGAAAACTGGGCCATTCCTTTAATTCCCTATAAGAATGAAAATTCCCTAAAAAGAATGAAAATTGAGCTTATTACCAGAGTTAGCATTTTCAACTAAAAGTAACCTAGATCCAATGACCTCAGGACATCCCTTATCATTGGAGAGAAACCCTCCGGTCTTACATTTTTCTTTTCTAAATATTTTAAATTAAAACACCAGGAGTTACAGAGTTATTCAGATCCGAGCTCTAGACACTACATTGCTGCCCTGATCCCACCACTGGTGCCAACTCCCAGGTTCCCTTTCCGTATCCACCACCACCACCCCCCACACACAGCCCGACCCCACCAGCCTGCCCTCTTGACAGCCACCTTTCCAAGTTCAGTGGTTACAATGTGTAAGAGAAGGAAAAGAGAAAGAGGGAGAGAGAGAAGAGATAAAGAACCTGCCATTTAGGCAGGCTATGGGAGAGGGGAGGGAATTGGGGGACATTGGTGGTGGGAAATGGGCACTGGTGGAGGGCGGGTGCTGGAACACTATGTGACCGAAACCTCCAAACATGAACACGTTGTAATGTATATCTCACGGTGGTATAATAAAATATTTAATTAAAAAAGAATAAAAGAATGTTCAGTGGTTAAAGTTTGGGAAGCCTCATTTCTATGTAGATTCTCCTTAATGCACACCATTCACTTTGGGGTTCTTTGCTGCAGTCTGGGGTTAATTTAACTATTCCACCTGCCCAAGAAGAACCTGGAGGGAGAGGAGGATTTACTGTTGCCCCAGACCTAGAGGAAGGTGGGATGGATTTTAGCTCTCCTCCCCACCCCCCAATACCCCAAGCAGCCCCTCAGAAGCTTTTGGGGCTCTCCTCTGTACAATTTCCCTCTTAGGGAACAGCCTTGCCTTCATTCATTGATTTAATTCTAATAGTCACACGCACCTTAATTAAGCTCTCAGCTTCTCTTCTACCTGGCCTCTGTGGGCCTGAGGGATGGGGTGGCAAGGAAGATCCAGAAAGGTAGAGTCCAGACCCCAAGTAGAAGAGGCTAAGAGCAGTTATTTACAGGGAGAAATAAAGCAGAGCTTAGAGTCACGGGTCTGATAGCAGACAAAGAAAAGGCAGGTTTTGTTTGTTTATTGTTTTTTTTTACTGTTTATTTAATTTGTGTGTGTGTGTGTGTGTGTGTGTGTGTGTTTTCGGGATTTACCCCTGGCTCTGCAACTACAGATCACTCTTGCTGGGTTCAGGGGACCTTATGGGATGCCTGGAATAGACCCATTGCCAGCTGTGTGCAAGGCAAGCACCTTACTCGGCCTTATTCGCTGTATTTTCTCTGTCCACCCTGAGCAGAGGTCTTGGAGTTCCCCACCACCCTTCCAGTGCCCTGTGTCCAGGAACTTGCTCCTCATCTGTGTGGCAGTGAGCCCACTGGGGTGCTGGACATGGGGCTTAAACACCTGTGAAGGTAATAAGGGGTGACCGGAGGGCAGCTATGCCTGGGGCGAGGGGGGTTCTTACTGCATTCTGGAGTGACAGGACCATGGAGGAAGGCTTGTCGGAGGTGGCTTGAAATAAGCCCCAGTGTTCCGGATAAGTCTTTTATTTTTCACACCTGGAGATGCTCAGGGGTTACTCCTGGCTCTGCACTCAGGAATTACTCCTGGCGGTGCTCGGGGGGATCATATGGGATGCCGGGATCGAACCTGGGCCGGTATGGGCCGGCCGCGTGCAACGCAAACACCCTACCCCCTGGGCTATCGCTCCTGGCCCCGTTCCGATAAGTCTTTATGTGGGGTTGTCCCTCCCCCACCAGCAGGCTTCCTGCCCCAGGGGGCCTCACTGGGCCGCAGGGCTGAGTCCATGGACATGCTGCATACCACCTGGCCAGGCTCCTGACCCTTGGAATGTGGTCTCAGTTCAGCAAGTGCACCCACGGGGGGTAAGGAGGGCTGCAGAACCAAGCGCCCCACGCCCCTCCAGACCCATTGTTGTGAAAGTTCCAGAGAAGCCAAAACAAACTCCCAACAATATGGACTAAGGAGGGAGCATGGGAGGGAGCCCCGGCCTCCTTCCTCAGGCATCCAGACATTTTTTTTCACACAGGAACGAGCTGGGAAATGCTCTTTCTGTGCCAGTAATAACAAACTCCAACCTCCAACCTTCTCCTTTACCCCAGTCCAAAACCCAAACAAGGGGCCTGGAAGGCAGCCCAAGGAGTAAAGTACGGATCCAGCAAGGAGAGATCCTAAGTTCAATTCCTGACACTGCATGGACCCCGAGCATTACTGGTGTGTCGCTGGTGGCCCTTGACCACCACTGTCCAAGCCTTACTACACGGCCAAACCATGGGCTTGGACCACTGGGCAATGCATGGCAGGGAGTGGACACAGGCTGCCTCATGTTCTGCTGGGGGTGACTCTATAAAAATAGAGCCAAAGAGATGGAACAGGGGTAAAGATTCTTGCCTTGCATGCAACTGACCCAGCTTCCTTTCATCAACACAAAAGTCCTGTAAACTGTACCAGGGTCACACCTGAGCACAGAGCCAGTAAGAGTCCCTGAGAAGTGCCAGTTGTGGCCCACCTAAATAAGTAAATAAAAGCCAGTTGGGCGTTGCTTCCCCATCAGAGACATAAGGGATGGGGATACGGGAGGCCTGTGATTCTCCCAGAGTCTCAGAGCTAGGACTTGAACCCGGGCCAGCACTTTTCCCATTCAGATAGTGGTTGCACCCACCCAGGAAGAGGATCGGGTTGGTAATCTTCCCTGGCTCCCTCAAATCCCCTAGACAGAATCAGTGGAGGGGAAGGAAGGGTGTTCTGTGAGCATGCTGAGAAGTCAATGTGGCCCAGCGCTGCACACCCATCCTGTCCCCAGCCCCAGGACAGGAGCTGAATTGGGACCTGCTTCAGGCCTCTCCCTGGCCAGTTCAGCCCTGCTCCTGGAGCCTGGCCTTGTTCTCAGTGGTAAGAAGGAACAAGCTAGGCTTTAGCCGTGGGCCACTGCACTTTTTTTGCAGGCTCTTATCTTTAGCCAAAAGAAAAGAAATCTTGCTGACTTAGAAATCGAGATGTTGCACATGCAGCTATTTCCAGAGCTCACGCTGGGTAAGTAGGATCTTGCCTGATTAGGGCCATTTAACGCCTGGAATTCTAACAGGCTGGCATAGTTCTCCGAAGCCTGGGGAGTCTGCACGAGACTACGTGGGTGCCCGCGTGTCCATCCGGCAAGAATCTCCCTGAGTGGCACGTACATATCTGGGGACAGAGGCAGACACAAAAAACACAATGAATCGAGGCACGTGTTTGCACTGCTGTGCTCGGGCATTTCTCCCTAACTAGGAGAATGATACACATGGGGACGACTCAACCGTGATTTTGTTGGATTCCCAACGCCCGGCTTGCGCTGCTGTGATCTTCCTGCTGCTTCCTGTCTCAAACCTGGGCTGCAGCTGGCCTGACAAGCCTTGTCCTGGGCCCTGGGTCTCCTCGCGTTCCCAATGCTCTAGCCTCTGAGAAGCCCCCAGCGACTGACCCCAATCTCTCTGGAATCTGTGCCTTGCTAATTGTTTCTTTTATGAGAAAATGACTTGTTTTTGTTCCTTGCAGACCAAAACAAGGACAACAACGCAAGCCTGAACAGGAAGAGGAAGCCATCAGCTCCTGACTGAATCAGCAGCTGGGCTTGGGGACTTGCCCGAGTCTCCAGAGGCTTGCCTAGAATGGCCTGTCACCCCAAACTTGCCTTTAGAGGGAACTGTTGACTTTTAGGTTTCTAGTATGCAAAATGGTGACTCAGATTATGGGGGTCTCATTTGGGTCTCAGGACAGAAATGCCTGAGTTAGAGGGCTCAGTTTCCTAGCAGGCGGAGGGTGGGGGGAGTCCCGAGTTCACTTCCTAGAGAGACCCACAGCACCATAACACATTGGGAACAGGGAGCCAAGGTGAAAGAGAAGGGTTCTCCATGGGATGAGTAAATTCTTGCAGGTCAGAGAGCAGTGACAGCCATTCCTCCTTAGGATCTCAGATACTGGCTCATGGACCCAGGGTCGGCAGCACCTGGGGCAGATGTGTTTGACACACACAAGCACACATTCCCTTGTGTGTGCAAACACACAAACATGCACACACACGACTGAATTTCTCCTTTCATGTCTCAACCTCGGCATTGGGAAGGAGTCTGACCACCCAGTTTCCCTTACACTCTAGAAAATGGGGCTGGAAAGAGCTATTTGCATGTTTCCCCATTCTGTGACCCCACACAGGAGAAATGCTTGGGTGGGGTTATTTCTCTGTTGGGGCTGTGAGCATTGAGGGAACAGGGAAGAACCGGGCTGCTGTTCCTGGTCCGACTATCCTGAGTGGGGGCTGATCCTGGAGATGGGGCTGCCAGGGTCTCTGCCAGGCTGTCCCTGTGATTCATGTGGATGCTGAAACCTCTGCCCCCGCTGAAGAGGCTGAAAGGAACTCCAGGACCATAGAGTTCCAAGGGGAGATTTCCAAGGGGAGAATCTCTCCAGCCTTTCCCAGCATCTGTGGCTCCTGACATTCCTTGGCACATGGCCACATCCCACCATCCCTGCCTCCATTTTTATATGCCTCCTGCCTGTGTGCACCCAGGCCCCTCCTTTCTCATAGGGGTTCTACTTTGAGCCCACCCTAAATGCAGGATGGATGTGACTCTTGATTAGAAAGACTCTATTTCCAGGGTCCAAGTTTTCCTTCACAATAGCAAGGGTTAAGACTTGGGTATATCCTTTTTTTGAGGGGTGGGCATGAGTCAACCCATTATAGGGATATAGATTTTAAAGATCTTTGGAGTAAGACATTATTCTGTGAACTACCACCTCCCCTGAACTCTGATGGCCACGGACCTGTGTCCACAGATGTCTGAGCAGGCCCATGTAGACTGAGGCAGCAGAAATCACAGGTGTTCCTCTCGTTATTTCATTTAATCTTTCCCTAAATTTGACTTTTGTGTTTGTCAGGAGGGGGAGCACTCCTGTCACTGCTCAGGGGCTACTCCCAGCTCTGTGCTTAGAGATCACTCTTGGAGGTGCTTGGGGGACCATGTGGTGCCAGGGATCAACCGCAGGCCTCCCTAAGCAAAGCCCTTGCTCCAGTCCTCTGAACTTTGTCCCCAACCCAATAATCCTGATTTTTCAAAATAAAATAGATGGCATGTCTGAGGCTCAAAGAGCTTTGAACTCTTTGACCCAGATCTCCAGGTACTAAGAAAAAGAAGCAAAAATAAAAGCTCAGCATGGTTTGGGGATGAGGCATTTTTTCATGGCGTCATGCTCTCTCCCCCGGTGATTTACAGAGTCCTGAAGGACAGGAAGAGGGTGGAGGAGTGTGTGGAGACAGGGACGTGGGTTTTCAAAGCCTTAGCATTGCACCAAGACCAGAATCTGGGTTCTTACAGTCCCACAATTTGGGTTAAGGGCAGCAAGGAACAGTGACGAGGTTCTGACAAGCAAGAGTTAAAGAAAAAAATCAACAGGCTGTGTGTGCAGAAAGGGTTAGCTGACCTCACTAAGGGTGAGGGGTGATGGAACTACTGCAATGTGTAGCCTGGGAGATTGACTTCAACTCCCAACACTGGGAAAAGTGGGGATTTATAGCTGAAGAGGTGAGGGTGAAGGGAGCAGGCAGTGAGTGGATGGAAAATATGACTAAGAGCAACCACTGGGGCCATGGGGTTAAGTGGCTGAACCAACCTAGCAGTATTCTTGCCCAATCTGGTCAAGGTGACCAGGCACAAGCTGGGCATGGGGCGGAGCGAACCATCAGACAGCGCAGGGAATGGGGTGATAGTGGGGTTGGATGCTCCAATGAAAACAGCCTAGTAGAATTCTAGTTAAAACTGGATATAGCCAGGGCTGAGATGAGAATTGCCAAGAACTTGTCTAGAATTTGGTCAGAGGTAAAATCTCTGGGGGCCAGGGAGAGAGGAGTGTGGCCCCTAAGCTGTGAATCTTGATTTCTGGGCTATAAAAAGGCCAGAAGGAGCCTGGTGAGCCCATGAGAAACAGGCAGTGGGACCAGGCCTGAGCCAACCTTCCCAGGCCCCTCGCTCAGCCTACGCCTCCCCACACATTGGCTTCAGCCTACGCCTCCCCCACTCAGCCCTGACAGAGGCATGAGCATGTGAACTTGGACGTCCCAGCCCCGACGCTGTCCTGGTCAGCTCTGGCGTTCAGAGAGGAGATAGACCCCTCTGAGACTGGATTCACTGAATAAGATGAGGGAGTGCGTGGAGCAGGGCCCCTAGGGTCTGGCTTCAGAGGCCCTGCCTGTTGAGCTCCATGTTTAAACTCTTGAATGTTGGGCTGGAGGGATAGTACAGCAGGTAGGGCGCTTGCCTTGCACATGGCTGACCTGGGTTCGATCTCTGGCATCCCATATGGTCCCATGAGCACTGCCAGGACTAACTCCTGAGTGCAGAGCCAGGTAACCCTGAGCATAGCCGGTTGTGACTCAAAAAAGGGAAAAAAATAATAATAAAAATATAACCTCATGGACGAAGAAACAAACACTCCTTTGGGTGGGACTCAGCCCCGTGAATGCTGGGGACTGTTCAGGGCTTCCCCAGTCTTCTGCAGCTGGCTCTGGAGCAAGACTCGCTCCTGGTCCACCACAGGATCACAAGGTCCTTGTGGCCAGGAAGGGCATCCCGCCAGGTCCAGGCTGGGAGGCCCGATGGGGAGTGTCCTCCTAGCGAGAGGCGGGTCAGAGGGGTTCAAGGGACTCTGTTTTTTTCCAGTCCATGGCGCCAGCCCGGTTTGGCACAAGCCCCCTGGAGAATGAGGGTCATAAAGCTGGAACAGCCAGACACAGGAAGAACGACACAAAGAGGAACAATGTGGGGAGTGTTTGGCAGGAAGACACACATGGGGCGGTCAGGGGGCGGCTGCTCCACAGCCTCAGTCTCCCGATGTCTGGACCTGGGCACTGACCCCAGGGCTCAGGCAGTGCCAGGGAGCAAGGGTGGGGAAAGGCGGATGGTGCAAGCCCAGAGGTGGGGAAAAAACACGGAGGGAACACAGAGGGAACAAGGGCAGGCAGGCCAGAGAAAAATGGAGTTCAGACAAGAAAGGGCTCCTGTGGGAAGGGCCGAAGGCCAGCGGGATCGAGGCAGGCTTAGTTCTCGTCTTTCCACCTAAGGGCCAAAGAGGCTTGTGTGACTTAGATGGCTCTGCCAAGACATAGCTCCAGATTTGGCTTAGAAGCCAAAGAAGGGGTAAGAAAGTGTCCTTGCAGTGTGTCCGTGGCAGGGGCTCCAGTCCCCAGCTCTGGGAGAGCTTGTGGGGGCAGGAGCGAGGTGGGGGTGAAGGTGAGGAAGGAGAGAAGCCCCCCTCCACAGGAGGCCAGGTAGCCGCGAGCAGGAGGGCGAGGGGGCATCCAGACCATGTCTCCTCCTGAAAAACAGTCCTGAAAAACAGGCCGAGACTAGGAGTGGCCACGGGGTAGCGTCTTGTGGTGGGTTTTGGCAGGCTCAAAGCTCTACCCTGTGGGCTTGTTATCTGAGCCACAGGATTTAGGGTCCAGGTGGCCAATAAAATTCAAGTTACACCTGAATTTCAGATTCACAGGCACTTTAAGTTTTGTAGTTCTTCAGGGGTTACTCCTGGCAGTTCGTGGGGGCCATATGGGATGTGGAATCAAACCCAGGTTGGCCACATGCAAGGCAAATACCCTACCCTACTACTACCCTACCCACTGGACCATCTCTGCAGCCCCGATACTTTTTCAGTCTAAGTAAACCTCAGGCCTTGTTGGGACACATGCAGACTCAAATGGCTCTTTGCTGTTCATCTGACCTGACACTGAGTGGCCCACAGAGGGACAGCTCTCTTACAGATATTCCCCCCGGACCCCCGTCCTGTAGTAAAAGATGTCGAAAACAAATACCGGCCCCAGCAACTAGCAGGGAATAACAAAACATGGCACTTCCGGAGAATATATTATTGTCTGAGGTGGAAGTCTGCGATTTTGAAGGAAAAAACAATGTTTTCTGCTGCGGAAGTGTGAGTCACTGGCAAGCTGAGATGTTTCTCTGGCTTTGAAGGTTGACAGGACTTGGGTCTCTTTTCTCCTTCCTTGACCATTCAGTCAACTGCCAGGCCGGCCCACCATGCCCCAAGTCCTGGCACCAGGCCCTCCAGCTTAGCTTCCCAAAGCTGCTACCAACTACGGGCCGCATCCCAGGGAGGGAAAGGGCACTGGGGGTCCAAGCAGGAGAGCCCAGCCACCCCAGGGACAGGCGGGGGCAGGGTCACAGGCTGACCTTTCTTTCCTGGGGTCAGCTGTCCTGGCCATCTGAGCACAAAGCCAGCCTCTCCTCAGCTGCAAGAGACCGTCTGGCCCTAAGACATTCCAGGCATTCCTTGGGGTCCTGTGTCTGTGGGGGAAGTGGGGCTTTGTGCAGATAGGAAGGTCTGACTGCAGACCCTTTTTGTTTGGAAGCCCACTGGCCAGTTGGGGGTGGGGGTGGGCACTGAGTTCTCTGAAGCTGGTGACCACTACTCCCACACCTCCTGGTCAGGCCTCAGGCCCTGTCAGGCCATCTTGGGCCTGGCGTCAAGCTGTTGGATATGGGTGAACCTGAAGGTCAGGCTGGGCAGCCCTAACCATTTGCCCTGATTCTAGAAGCAATACCTCACCAGGAATCCATGGAGAAAACCGGGGGACCCCCGTGGGTTGGCGTCCAATCCTGTCTCTCTGGCCCTCCCTGTGGAGCTGGGGAGAGTTTGGTGTTGAGGGAGAACTCTGTGGGCTGCGACGCTGAGATTCTCCAAAAGATCTTTCTCCCCGCTCTCTTCCCCCATGGCATCTTGTTCCGTCCAATCCATGTGCCCGTGTCCCCGGTTACTCTCTGCTACCTGCCTCTGGTGACAGTCAGATCCCCACACCGCTCAGAGTCCTTTTGAGGCAGAATTCTCAGACTGCGACTGAAGGCTGGTGAGCTTCTCCCGTCCAGCAGGTTTGGTGAAGGGATTGGCCCAGGCAGGTTTCTGCTGTGGTGTCTATATATCAGAAAGGTCACTGACGTGTGGTGGTAGCGGGGCAGTAGAATGGAGAAGACAGTGGAGGAACAGACTCATTTTAGGAGGGGATGGAGAGGAATGAGAGAGAGGACTCATGTAGCATTCCCAGAACTCTGGGGAGGCGTGAAAGAGATGGGAGGGGGTCGAGAAGGAGGAACCTGGGCAGGCACCTCTTGGGGGCACCACAAGGCTGAGGAGGGGAGGCCGGAGCTCTAGAACATGTGAGCTGGAGTGGGCGGGTGCGGGCTGCAGAGGCCGGAGCCGCAGAGAAAGCGGAGAGGGCAGAAGTCGGGGACCTTTGTGCAGGCGCATCTGTCTTGTCCAACAGGGCCCCAGGGACATGCTCACCCTCCATACCTGCAGGAAGCAAGTGGCGAGGTCCCGGAGCTACCCCTGCCCTGAGCTCCATGACAGCACCTGAGAACACCCATGAGGTGCCGCTCCCTGGGGCCTGCCTAATAGAACCTACAGGGACCCACTTAAAGATGGTGGGCAGGGGAGAGGCCTGGGCCGATGAAGCCAGAGAATCCTCACACAAATTCTGCCTCTGCGCAGCCCTCTTCCAAAGTCTCCATGTTTGCTAAAAGGGACCCATAGTCCGACTGTGCCCGCGGGGTGGAGGGTCAAAGGACAAAAGGGCTGATGGGGTGAGAGCCAGCGAGTGTGTGCTGGGGGAGGGCACCCAGCAGTGCCCCCGTGCACCCCGCCCCAGCTGCCTGAGAGGGTGAGACCCTGTGTTGGGGCCACACCAAAGGAGGATGGGAGAGAGATACTGGATTTTGGGGAGCTCGCGCTTAGGAAGAGCCAGACTCCAGAGTCCCCAGGTTCATTTGCTCTGTGAATACATTTCCCAGGTGCCTGGGGAGTCCTTTCCTGTGGCTGCTCCCTCTCAGCCCCTCGCTCGGTGCTCCCTGCAGTCTGTCTCCATGCTCCTGCTCACCGCACAGGAGTCAGCCGCCCTGGGGACGCTGTGTGGCGACAGGAACCGTGCTGGGCAGCAGAACCAGAGGCCAGGTGCCCCCGACTGGCCCAGTGGGGCCTGCCATTCTGCCTTTCCAGGGAGCTCCACGCTGAACTGGCAGGTTTCAGGGCCTCCCTATGTCCTTACAGCAGGACACTGTAAGGTGGCGGGTCGGTAAGAAGCCCCTTGAGCAGGGATTTCAAAAAATGGACCCCCTTTTTTTTTTTTTTTTTGCTTTTTGGGTCACACCTGGTGATGCTCAGGAGTTGCTCCTGGCTCTGCACTCAGGAATTACTCCTGGCTGTACTCAGGGGACCATATGGGATGCTGGGGATCGAACTCAGGTCGGCTGCTTGCAAGGCAAACACCCTACCCGCTGTGCTATCGCTCCAGCCCGGAATGGACCCTTTTCAGTTCTTTCTGAAGCCCGGCCCTGCCAGTTCCATGCAGAGGCCATGCAGTGGCCCTGCTCCAGAGCCAGCACCCACGTAGGACAATCTCAGCTGGGCCAGGGAGACCCTGGCCACCACCCTGTGTTCCCATCTGTCCTGCGCTGACCCAGAGCAGCTCTCTGTTAGCTCAGGGTAGGGTTAGGGGCCAGGTGTAGTCACAGTCCCCAGAAAGCAGGGGCCGGGCCAGCTGGCCACAGCTCTGGGTAAAAGGAACTCCTCTCTCAGGCCCCAACTGCTGCCCACTGAGGTGGGATCTGCAGAGCTGGTCCCCCTGGGCCTTGGCCTCTGGGTATTTCTGTCTGAACCTCAGTTTCCCAGCTCGAACTGGAGGTGACCTGAAGAGGTGGCCAGCACTGCCCTGAGCACTCAAGTTGCTGTGCTGGGGCGAGTAGGTGGAGAGGAACCCAGCGGGTGGCGGGTGTGGGTGGCAGTGGCCAGACCAGGCCAGCCTGCTCCCCACCCCCTGCACATGCCTTCACAGTCTCTCTCTGCACCGGGTTCGCGGGTATTTTTAGGAAGGTTGGCGCCTCCCGGGCTGTGATTCATGAATGCAGCTGACAGAGATCAGCATCTTCTGAAGCTGCAGTGGGAAGTCAAGAAAGTTCCCCAGTGCTGCTGGGAGGGGCTGGGGCTGATCCTGTGAGTCTGTGGGTGTCTGTGGGAGCGAGGCGTGCAGGAGGGGGTGGGCAGGGCTCCTGGGGGTGCACTCGGGAGTGAGGAACTTGTCCGGGATCTCTTCAAGGTGTTTCGAGTGTTCTAGAAGAGTGTAGAGAGAGAAGAGAGAGAGAGAGAGAGAGAGAGAGAGAGAGAGAGAGAGAGAGAGAGAGAGAGAGAAGACAAGGGAGGGAGAGACGATGGCGGAGGTGACAGGGACTCGGTGACACGTGAGCCACCCTTCAGGGCCTCTTTGCTCTTCCGCAAACACTTGGGAGGCGTCAAGGCGCTCTGGTAGGTGCTGTGTGCCGGCTATGCGCTTTCCTTCCTCCTTCCCTCCTCTCTTCCTTCCATCCCCTCTTCCCCCTCCACACCAGCACCTCATCTACCTGGGCACCAGGATCTGGCCTGTCCCTTGAGGTTCTCAGGACCAGACCAAGCAGCGACAGTGGTAATCAGCTCAGGCCTTGTGGAGGAGGGACTCTCCAGGCCCTCAGGGACTCGGCTGGGTTCCTAGAAGGCAGCTTTGCACTGCCCTGAGAGAAACTGAGGCTCTCCAAGGTGCCTGGAGGGAAGGATCCCTTTTTCTGGCTCAGTTCCAGCATCAACAAAACCAGGAGGTGGGACCAGAAGGGCTCCAGACCCGAGATTCCAGGGGCCCGTGCTCTGGGCTCCTGTGTCCCTCCGGGCCTCGGAGTCCTGAGCAGGGCACTTGCTGAGACATAGCAGGAGCCACTCCGTGAACCTAGCCTGCCCATGGCTCTCCATCGCCTCACACACTGTGAGTGTCCTTGCCACCACCCCACCCCGAGATGCCGGGCTGGGAGCACCTTTGGGCCCCAGATCCCCAAGCTCTGTTATGGTCAGTGGGATTCCAGGCAGAGAGGCCCCTCCTGCTTCAAAGTTCAGGGAGCAGGCACCTCTAGCCTGTGGCCCCTTGCCCCAATTCATCCATTGCTGCAGGAAAATTCACTTCCCTGGGTTAGAGGGTCGCAGAGTCCCTCGTATCCTGTTATCCCTGGCCTGAGTCTCCTCTCTCCTGTGGGTTTGCCTCCCCAGCCATGAGCAACCTGTAGGTAGGATCCAGGGTCCTTCGCCCCCTTAACTTCAGTTCAGCGCCTGCCTCAGCCTTTCCGCAGTGTTTCTGGAAGATGAAGAAGTACTTTCCACCCCAGGCCGTTGTCAGCGTCTCCTCGGTTAGGGATAGGAAAGGGACACCAAGACAGTGGGGCCTGGACAGGCAGGAAGCGCTGCAGGTGGTCTGGAGGAAGGAGTTAGATTTGTCCCAGGAAATGAGACCAAGGGAGCGGAATTCCAGCAGGAGGCTGGGGCGGGCGGCTGGGCACCGCCTCTAGTTCTGCTCCTGTTTGCTGAGCTTCATAGCGCTCTCGCAGGACAGCCGGCATGGTCTCAGGCTCTGTGCGTGCTGTGGGAATGTGCTGCAAGTGTGAGTGTGGGGGGTGCGTGTGTGTATATGTGTGAGTGTGTGCATTTGTGTGTAAGTGAGTGTGTATGTGTGTGAATGTGAGTGTGTAATGCGTGTGAGTGTATGTGTGACTGTGTATGTGTGAAGTATGTATGTGTGTATGTGAGGGAGTATATGTGAGTGTGTATTGTGTGAGTGTATGTGAGTGTGTATATACATGTGTGTGAGTGTGTGTATGTGTGAATGTGTGTGAGTGTATGTGATGTGTATGAGAGTATATGTGAGTGTGTGTATGCATGTGTGTGAGTGTGCATATGTGTGAATGTGTGTATGTGTGTGAGTGTATATATGTGTGTAAGTGTGTATATGTGTGTGAGTGTATGTGACTGTGTATGAGAGTATATGTATGTGTGTATGTGAGTGTGTATATGTGTGAGTGTATGTGTGTGAGTGTGTGTATGTGTATGTGAGTATGTATATGTGAGTGTGTGTATGTGAGTGTGTATGTGTATGTGAGTGTGTATGTGTGTGAGTATGTGCATGTGTGAGTCTGTGTATGTATATGTGAGTGTGTGTGTATGTGAGTGTGTGTATGTATGTGAGTGTGTGTATGTGTGTGAGTGTATGTGTGTGTCCCACCCTGGCATGTCTGGGGTCCTAAGCATTGAGACATGATTCCCAGGGACCTCTTCTGTTTCTGTTTCTCCATGATTTGCAAAAGTGAGGGCCAACTCCCTTCGTTTGAGCCTTTCTTTCCACGGACCCAATACCACGAGCAGCCTGGTGGACAGCCCATGTGTCTGCTCCTGACCCGGGACAGAGAGACTTGACTCCTGCTGCTGGTAGGCGTGACTGTCTCAGCTCAATGTCCTTCCCTGGACTCTACCCACAGGAAGGTCTGTGCTCTAATCCTCTTCCTGTCACTGGGGGAAATAAGGGAACCAGACCCCGCACACTGCCCTGGAGACTGGGATTGCTGTTAGACTCCAACTCACCCTCCAATCTGAGACTCTCCTTGTCCTTCCCCACTGACCCAGGAATCTTGCGTTCACCATATGCCCAGATTGCAAGTAGAAACTCCAGCTCATGTGTGGTTCTGGCACTCATTCGGAAACATGTTTCCAAGACTCTGGAACTGAATTGACCACATGTGTACATGTAGTTGGGGTGTAGCCAGTTATGGACTCTGGGAAAGGGTCATGAGGAGATGTGGACACTGGGAACCAGGGTGTGGCAGTCTGACTGAGGCTGTCATGGGGACCTCAGCATGTACTCCATGTGGGACCCCACCTCTTCCATCACCCCAACCCACCTGTCATCCGAGCTTCTGGCGACCCTGTAGGATCCCCAGCAAGAAGCTGAAAGAGGACTCTCAAGTGGAATGAACCAGGAAACTCAGCCAGGAAACTGCTTTGTGGAATAAGTGTTTCACCCCATCTTAAATTCAGATTTCTACCACCTTCCAACAAATAGCCCAGCCTCTGCGATGGGACTGTAGCCCCCCTGGTCTGGCTCTGGTGTTGGAAGCCTGTTGGATAGTTCTTCTCTGGCAATGGCCAAGAAACGGGCTCTGACACCCTTTCATATCCTTTCCTACCCTGGGCTGCCACAGAGGCCTCATCCTTCTCTGACCTGTCACTCATGACAGGCTCAGCTCTTGGGATTCATTCAAAGGGCTGGATAAGGGTTTGAGTGGTCAAAATGGCCCTGAATGTGTGCTCACCTGCCTTCTCATTTCCTCAAACCCTGCCCTATGCGTGAGGCTACCATCCCTGTGGGCAGGACAGAGTCGTGATGCAGGAGCTTGGCGATCTTTCTAAATTCAGAGACAAGCTGAGCCCAGCCTGGTTGGGGCAGGGGGGGTGGATGAGAAGAAAATCTGATGCCAGAGGTGCCCAAGGCAGATGAAGCTGCCAAGCAAGGAGGGCATTTCTGGGTGGGGATGGGCAGTGAATTCTGCGCAGGAATTGGCAGGAGGAGACCCAGTACAGGTGTTGAGAGAGGGGTCCCAACTGGTGCTGGATTCAACCCGAAAGCCTCCAGTCTGTCAACACAAACACAAGCTGATGCTCCTCTGCCTCCTCCATTGATGAAACTGCCTCCCTCCCAGCTGCCACGTTTCCACATCTACAGGGCATCCAGAGATGGGGTCCGTCCCTGCAGCTCAGCTCTGAAGGTGGAGGCCACTGAGGAGGGCCAGCAGGTACTCAGCGGCCTGTCACCTCCTCCGCATCTCTCAGCCCCACATTAACATGCAGGCCCTGTTCACAGGAGGCCTCGGAGGAGCTGAGATATGATCTAGCCTGGTAGAGCCGCATTAAAATCAATTACAAATGAGAGCTAAGCCTGTTCTTTCCGATTGGAGAATCCATGGGAGCCTGAGAAAACACACACACACACACACACACACACACACACACACACACACAGAGTCCATGAGTCACCCAGACCCTGCTCTTCTTGATTTGCTCTGCAAAAGTGCCGCAGCTGAGAGGGAAGGGCTTCCCTTGACGGAGCCTCCTGGGTCGGATCCCAGAGGCCAACAGTAGACCTGTTCCTGCCTGCCCAGCATCGGAGAGAGCAGAGAGTAGGTTTCAAGGACAATGAGAAAGTGTTGACCCAGAACCACCAGCTCTTGGTGGGCTTTCTACAATGAGGGCGATGAGCAGACAGATTTAGAATGTGTCACCTTCCCGGTGGCTCCACACAGGTCATTGACTCCTGTGGACTGTTTCAGATAATGGGTGCAGTTGGCAGCACATTCTGTGAGGGGCTTCGCCTGTCCTGTGAGCTGGAATCCCAGTTGCAGAGTCATGGGAGAATACTCTGATCCCCCACCCTGGAGCTGCAGGCGGCATCACCTGGTGGGGCCAGCCCCCTCCTTCCCATGGTGCCACAGTGTGGAGGCTCACCTTGGGAATGGGTCTTTTGGTGCAAGGCATTCTGCTCTGCCTCGTTCAGTGTTGTGTGGTCCAGAGAAAATGCTAGATTGGCCGAGATGTTTAGGACGGAGATGTTTCGACTTTTGGAGCAATGCACGATATTTGCTAGCAGGCGTATGATGAGAGAGATGGGCTTTGTCCCAGCAGCTCTGAGATTGGGGGCTCAGGGCCTCGATGCTTTTGTGAAAGGTAGAGACGGCTCCCAAATAGTGCTCCAGAATTCAGCAGCCGCTCCCAGGGACACACATCACCATGCAGGCGGATGGTTCAGTGCTCAGCTGGGGGACAAGACGCTGCTCACGTCTGGTGGTTCTGTCCCCGCCTCCCCCCAGGCCACACCTGGCAGTAGCTCACACGTCTCAGATTCCTAAACCAAATCATTTTGTGGCTTTGGGGTCCAGGGAGTGTTCAATTATTCATACAACAAATATTTAACGATTGCATTCTTTCAAGGCCTTGGGAAAGGATGGTTTTAAAATATTAAACAACTTGGCCGGAGGGAGGACAGCAGGTAAAGTGTTTGCTGACCTCCCAGCTTGATCCCTGACTCAAGTCCCTCCAGGAGAGATCCCTGAGCACAGAGTCAGGAGGAAGCCCTGGGCACTGCTGGGTGTGGCCCCCAACAAGAAACAAACAAAAAGGAATTAATAAACAGAGTGATACCAATAAAGAGCTATCAGAAAGAGAAATTGGCAAGCCAGAATAATCGGATTAGAATATGGGAACATGTATAATTGGTCTTTATGAGAAAACAACAGCATTTTCTGAGATAAAAGTAATTAAGCAGCAGGGTGACATTGCTTGGTGGCTTAGTGAATCCCCTTAATGTCACGTTTAGTACAAGACCACTTGTACATTCAATAAGGTATGATGAGAGAAATGGGGGAGGGAGCCACACCACTTCCCTCCCTGCACGGTCTCTGAAGAAATTCACTTCTTTATTCAAAAGAATGGGAGTATATTCACTGTCACTGTCACTGTCTTCCCATTGTTCATCGATTTGCTCGAGTGGGCACTAGTAACATCTCCATGAGTCCTGTCACAAGCAAGTATAACCCAAGGGCATCTGCTTGCTCCAGGGACAGGAGGAGCCCGAAACCATTCTTCAGGTCATGGAACTGAGGTCCATAATTGTTACTAGTTTTTGGCATAACAAGTAAATAAAACACGGGTAGCTTGACAGGCTTTGGGAGTATATTATTAAAAAAAAAGAATGGGAGTGGAAAAGTCCGATAATGTCATAGCATGGCTGTGAGCCTAGATTTCACTTCGTGGCTCCCTGAGAAGGCCTCGTGTCCCTGGAAGCCTCTGTTGTAGCTCTTGTCCTACAGATCTGACCCCCTTATGGAGCAGCCTGCCCTGCTTGCCTCTCACTGTTCCTGCAATATTCACTTCCAAGAACTCTGCTAGGTCATGAGCTGTCTCCAAGCAGGCCAGGACAGACCCAGTCGCCAGACTCTGGAGTGCGTCCCAGACACTGTCTGGTCACACCGCCCCATCTCCTCGAGGCATATCTCCAGCCCCCATCTAAGATGTATCTCTGATCTCTGGGACCCGTCCAAGCCCCTCCTCCAGCTCCTCCCCGATGGCTCCTTCCCAGCATGTGCTCAGTCCCTGACATGTCATCAGGGGTCACCACCTGCAACCCAACCAACAAATACCTTTCACTCTGCCCACCTCTCCATTACCTGGTATCTCATTGGATCTAGTTTACCCCATTCCTTTTCTGGGTTCCCCCACAGACCATCTACCCTAAAATCTCCCAAGCAGACTCTAGCGGAGCATGTACTCATTTGGTCTATACCATTTGACACAAGAAGCTGGCACGAGGCGGGGTCACACCCATGAGCAATGGAGGCCGCTTCTCCCTCTGGGGGCTCAGCTGACCGCCTCTCTCCCTTGCTGGGTCTCCAATATATTTTTGTGCCTCTGGCTTCCCCCCCAGCCTGGGACCTTGGAGTCAGGTTATCTCTCTAGATGGAGCACCGTGGCTTTCCCCCAGCCTGGACTGCACAGGAGCTGCTGGGTCCGTCCATCACTGCCTGGGAGCCTTTCCTGACCTCTCTTACCAGCTCACTCCCTCCCAAGGAGACCACTTGGGAGTCTCACTGCTCCACTCTAGGACTGTTTGTGTTATTCTTTTCTCTTTGGTTACTTCTCTACCAAACTGTGATGTTCACTGAAGACCGTGTCCTAGGTCTCTACTGTGAAACAAATTTTCTCTGAACTTAGCAGATCAAAACAACAAATATCATCTTATAGTTTCTGTTGGCCTGAAATGTCAGAGCATCTTAACTGGGGGTGGGGTGGGGAGGGTTCTGGGTCAAGGGCCCTCATGAGGCTAAGTCTAGTTGTCACTCAGGATTGAGGACTAGGAGCCACTTCCAAGATGGCCATGTGGTCTGTCCATTGGGTTGAGTGTCCTCACAACATGGCAGCAAGTGAGGTGAGAGAATAAGGTAGCAGTTACTGTGGGCTTTCTATCATCTCCCCAGTGTTCTATTGATGACACAGCTCAGCCCTGATCCCTGTGCAAAGGGGCTACATAAGAAAGCAAGGCAAGGGGCGGAGCAATAGCCCAGCGGGTAGGGCGTTTGCCTTACACGCAGCCGGCCTATGCTGGCCTGGGTTCGATCCCCGGCATCCCATATGGTCCCCCGAGCACTGCCAGGAGTAATTCCTGAGCAAAGAGCCAGGAGTAACCCCTGAGCATCGGCCAGGTGTGACCCAAAAGCAAAAAAAAAAAAAAAAAGGAAAGCAAGGCAAGGGATGCTGGGGCATGCCAAAGGCCCAGGGGCACGACCGGGAGTCCCATTTGTCCTTTTCCATTGTTAGCTCCTGGCCCAATAGTATTTCTTAGAGTGAAAGAGGCTTGGCCAGGGTATCCAGCTTAGCAGTAGGAATGTATGCATTGGGGGCGCCTGCCCACCCTACTTTTCCACCAAATTCTCGGGTTAGTGAAGCTGCAACCTTTGCCTTTCCCCAGGGACCCCTAAACCCTGGGTCTCAGGGTCCTACTGAGAGAACCTGGTTGAAACACAGCTGTGGCCTGTGACCAGCTGGGTTGGGAGGTGCACGCTGCCCTCGAGCGTGTGTTTCCTGAGGCTGCTTCCCGGTCAGCTGTTTATTCCTCAGACGTTTGAGTCGAAGAAACAGCCATTGGTGCATAGGGCATGAAACTTTCACCCTCTTGACCCTCCCGCCAGTCTGGGGCAAGCACTGTCAGATGCTTATATTTAGGGGCTCAGCTGCACCCCCAGCTCCATCCCCAAGGCGCAGCGGCAGCTGACACAGCAGCCCGCAATCTGGATGGCTCCCCAGCGTCTGAGTGGGCACCACAACTCTTCAATAATGCATGGGGCTGTTAGCACCAAGCCTGGCTGCCTTGCTCCCTCCCCAACATCCAAGCTGCCACCTCAGAGCCTCTGATCAAATTTCATGGGAGCATCATAACTGCCGCCCCCCCAAGATAAGATTAGAACCAGCCTGTTTCATGTCCAAAGATGAAAGCAGCAAGGATTTAGAGAGAAAATCCGGCTTCCCCAAGAAATCAAAACACTTCCCTCCCACTGCAAATCGATGCATGACACAAGCTAATAGCTCCTGGGAGGGGCAGCGGGGCCAGCTGTCTCTGCTGACAGCTCCTCACGGTGCAAGCTGTGGAAAACGGATGGACGGGCGTATGGGCGACGCTGCTTCTTTCCTTCTGCTCCGGGCAGCTCGCGGGTCAGGGTTCTGCCTCTGAGCCTCAGAGGGTCCCTTGGTCCTGCAACCCCAGCCAGGATGGGAGCTGGGACTGCGGTGGAGAGGCGGCTGCAGCCGGCCGCCAACACAATATTAATAGCTCCTCATTACTGTGCGTGCCCATGTGTCCAGCCCCGAGCACACGGTACCGCTAATCCTCACGGCAGCTGGCCGCGTATTATTAGATCTTGCTACAATGAAGACACTGAGGACTGGAGAGTTAAAGGGATCTGCTGGCAGCCACCAGGCAAAGCAGTGTGGGAGACGGAATGCAAGCTCGAACCCTGTGTGCATGCGCCCGCAGCCTTGGCTCCCAGCGGCCCCCTTCAGAGGCAAATCAAGAGCCCAGAGCAGGTTCTGTTGGCGGGCAGGGGCTGTCCTGCCATTCACTCATCTCTAAAGTGAGGGACCCAGCCAAGTGCCCTCATCAGACCTTCCGTCATCAGACCTAGCCGTCACCCCGCCCACTCCATTCCTGCTGCCTCCAGAAGAAAATCCATTTCCCCTGGGTGGTTTGTTCATGGTCTCTGGCTTTGTCTCCATCACCCGGGAATGGCAGGGCAGGTGGCTCAGGGCTGGACTCACTCAGCTTCAGTGAGACCGTGGCTTCCATCACAAGCACCAGGGACACACACACACACACACACACACACACACAAAGAGATGAAATGTTTCTTCAGGGCCTGCGGAAGGCATGAGGGCTGAGCCCCAGACCCTGCTGGGTGTGAGCCCTGTTAAGGAAAAGCTGAACAGGAATAGTCCAGCGGGTAGAGCATCTGCCTTGCATGCAGCCAACCTGGGTTCAATCCCCAGCATCCCATATGGTCTCCTGAGCACCACCAGGAGTAATTCCTGAGTGCAGAGCCAGGAGTAACTTTTTGAGCATCTCCAGGTGTGACCCAAAAAGAAAAAAAAGTTCTGGACTCCAGGGATAGGGATAGTGACAGGCCTGTTTGTCCCTGTGTCTGAAATGGGGCTGACTCCGTGGCCCTGGGGTCGAGGTGCTGCCTTTGTGGCCTGAAGAAAGGGTACTGAGGCTAGTTTCCCTGAAGCAGGACCCTACCCTACGCCTGCCTGGCCCAGAGACAAAGAAGGCGCCTGCATGGCTCCCGCATCTGGTGCAATTCTGAGTTAGCACACTCTCTTTCTCCCCCTCTCCCTCCCTCTCTCCCCTGCTTTTACTCCCCTCCTCTCCTCCCAGAGTGGATGGTCAGTTACATCTGGGCCCCAGGACCAGCAAAGAGCCTCCACAGAGCTGGGCTTCAGCAGTCCCTGCAGAGGGGAGCTCGTGAGGGCTGGGGCTGAGGGTTAGAGATGTGGGTGAGGCACAGGGAGGCCAAGAGCAGACCCCAGGCAGCGGGCCGGCTGGACGGCAGGAGCCCAGGGCCAGCTCTGGCTGTGCGCGGACACTGGCCATGTTCTGCCCCACTCCCTGCCAGTCCACTTGCAGGGCACCGTCTCCTTCCCAGAGTCCTCTTGCTGCCTCCCTAGGGCCCAGCCCCTGACCCAGGAAGGCAGTGGGTGCCCGGCCCTATTCGCTGCCCAAGCGCAGGCGGAGTAGTGAGCCCTGATGAAGGAAGGGCCAGCAGGTTCCCACCCCAGGTCCTCCACAAACCCACCTACATTCTGGCGCTCCAGTACCCAGGCCCACCTGCTTTTCCTCAAACCCCTTTTCCAGAAATGCAATTTCCCAAATCCTGCTGGTGAGGCCACCCAGGTCATCTCTGTTCTCAGGGACCTTGATCGCAGCCCTGTTCTCCCTCAGGAATCTCTGTGGACGACCCTGCAGCCGTGCCTCCCCCGACACCTCTCAGCTCTGCCCCACGCTGGCAGCCCACGGTCACTGTGCCTCAGCCCGAGCCTAGGCCCAGGGTCATGTGCCACCGGGGCTGTGACGCTGTTTGAGCTCAGCCCTCCCTCCCGTCCCAAGACCTCTCTGCCCCCACCTCCCTCCCCTCCCATGGCGTCTCTGCCCCACCTCCCCTCACCTCTCCTATCCTTCTGCTCCCCTGCCTGCCCAACTCAGAGTCTTAGTTTTAAACTGATTTTTTTAATTTCGGAGTCACTCATACTTTGTTGGAAAATAAACAAGTGACATGTCAAAGAGAGACCTAAGTTCTAAGTACCCTATTTCCCTATGGTGACATCACACACCACAGATAACCCTCATGGCCAGGTTCCGGAGGATACCGCCGGTCCTGCCCATTCGACCACTACGACGACCCCCTGCTGTCCTGTCAGAGCCCCTCCCCTCCCTAGCCACCATTCACTCGGGACAGAGACTTTCTCAACACCGCTCTGCTCCGCATGGCCGGGTAGGCCTGTCTCCTCAGGGGGACAGCAGCAGACCCCACCCTTCCAGTGCCCTCCCATGTCCCCTTTACAGCCACCGTGTAAGGTGAGTCAGTGTGAGCCATGACTAGGAGCTAGGACCTGCGGGTAATCAGACTTCTCCTGCCCGCACCCTCACTCTCCCAGGGATGCCCAGCAAGTGTGGGCTCATGCTGGGCCTCAGTTTCCTCTCTGATGCAGGATTTTATTTTATTTTATATTTTAATTTTAAAAATTTATTATAAAGTGAAAAAACAAAGGTGTTCATAATTGGCGTATACAGTATAGGCCCCATTCCCCCAAGCCCCGCTGCCTTATTTTAACATTGGTGTGCAGGTAGGTTAGTGTTATTCAAGGGGTAAGTAAAGTACATTAGGAAGCAGTATTATATGTTTTTTTCCTATATCACAGAAGCCCATATCAGCAGGTTATTCATCTTTTGAAGCGGTTCTGGGTTCTTTCGGCTTAGGTTGTTAGATAGAAGAAGCAGAGATGAGAGGGGCGTGCAGGATTTTAGAGTGCAGGTTTTCTGCAGACCCCCTTGGCTCCCTAACATGTGACCCCTCCCACAACCCCCAGCTATGCTCCGGTTCCTAAAGCACAGGTGGCTCAACTCCCCGCCTTAGCAGCTGTCAGCCTGAGAGGAAACAGAATTTGTCATGACAGAATTCCCTCCCTCCATTCTCCCTGTAACTCCCAATGTCCACCCCCTCACACCCTGCTGGGCAGCATATCAGCAACCCCATGTGGCATGACAGAGACGGTCCCTGGCTCACGGCCACCTGAAGGTCATGTTGTGATGAACAAAGTACATGCCTCTTGGTTATCTGTGTCCAAAGCCACTAGTGGACTGAGTAAAGATGGAGTCCATTTGGGGATGAGGTAAGGTCGAGTCCATTTGGGGACTGAGGTAAGGTCAAGTCCACTTGGAGCTAAGCTAAAGTCGAGTCCATTTGGGGGGTTGAGGTAAGGTCATGTCTACTAAGAGCTGAGGTAAAGTTGAGCCCACTTGGGAGCCAAGGTAAGGTCGGAGCCACTTGGGGTGAGGTAGAATCAAGTCCACGGGGCCGAGGTAAGATCGAGTTGACTTGAGCTGAGGTAAGGTCGCGTCTGCCGGGGCTGAGGTAAACGCCGTATCTTCTTGTGGACTGAAGCCAAATTTCTGGCTGGAAAGCAGAAGGCTTCTGTGTTCTCCTCCGCTGCCCCCAACCCCAGGAGTCGGGGCTTGGCCCTTGAATGAAAAGAGGACCTGGACTGACCAATTAGCCCTAAGGAGAAAAATCATAAACAGACAGAATGTCAGTTATTCTTCCTTGTGGGACTACGAGTTTAGGTTGCTCCCAGCCAAGACACAGGGAAAGCATCGTAGGTCCAAGAGCGCAGTAGGAAAGAGCCCAGACACAACCCTCAGACGCTTGGACCAGCCCCACTTCCTCTGAACAGCAGCCCTTGAGACCCAGAGCTGCCGGCATCCGGGCTGAGTCTGATGGTGATGTTGGCAGCCACCCAGACGGGCCTGGTCACCTGCCCCCCAGGAAGGAGCACACGGCTCCACAGAGCCACGATTCCTATCTCTGCCAAGGGTGGTGGTTTAGTGCCGTGAGTAGTGAGGGCATTTGATGCCTCATGATTCCTACGAACCAAGACACCCAATGGTCTGGATCTGCCTGGAGTTTTAGCTGGGTCAGCTCCACGCTCAGACTCAGCGAGCAATCCTGGAGCTGCACCCTCAGGGTGCCACGTCTACCCACCACCCTGCCCCTACCCCTCATCCCAGGCCGGGCATTCGCTCCTGCTCTCATGGTTTCCTCGTTCTCTTTGGTGGCCGAGATAAAAAATCATCCCAACACAGCCTCTCGGAACTGGGTTCTACCCAACCTCGTCCCACTCCACTTTCAGTCCTCTCCACATAGAAACTTTACCCTTTCAGGCTTTGTCAGTACCCTTCCTCCAGAAAGTCTGCCTAGATTTCTTAGCTCTATCAAATGTCTCTATGCTCATGCAGAACTTGCCCTCCCCTTCTCAGGCCCACGTGTTAGAGTTATGTGGACATCTGAACCTCTCCCTTGATCTCCATGACACACCCCCTTCGCCCCTCCCCACCAGCCCTCATGCCCCTCCCACCATGAGCCATGACTGAATGAGTAAGCAGAGCTTGGAGCTGGCCTGGCTCATACCTCCTGAGGCCATAGACCAGGAATTGAGGGTTGCAGCCTTTCAACCAGACTGTTTCAGGCTCCAGGAGGTCCCAGCAGAAGAATCACTGGAGAAAATCACTTGGAAATGGAGGAACACCTATCAACAAAGATGCAGGACAAGAAAGGTGGCAAGTGGCGGGGAGGGTGGCTAGGGGCACTGCCAGGCCCTATGCCAGCTCCCGGCCTGCGAACTATGAGCTAATCTCCAGCCTCATGGAGACACCATGCTGCAGACTGGCCCAGCTCAGGGCACAGATCGGGGCCACATGGAGTTGGGGCTCCCCATCTCCTGATGCTGTCTTCTGCCTGGTTCCAAGAAGGAGCTAGTTATCAGCTCTCAGGGATTTCTAAGAATAAGTGCATGAGTGTGTGTGTGTGTGTGTGTGTGTGTGTGTGTGTGTGTGCGCGCGCGCTGCGCACACATGCACAAGTTGCTTGGAAGGTGGTCACTGCTTTTTAGATGACTCAATGCTTTTCTGGAAACACACGGCATAATCACAGCCAGCACCCACAGCCTGTAATCACAGAACGTTCTAGACTCATCCGCCTTTCTGGCCTGGGGAGTCAGGCTTGGAACTGAGGCTGAGCAGTGACGGCTGAGGCCTTTCCCAAGCTGGGCACAGCCTTCTGGACGGAACCCACTGGCCTGTGCTCCAGATGGGCCCAATGCTGCTCTCTGCTCCGTGCAGTGCTCCACAGTGACCAAACTTAGGGAAATGCCCTCCCAGGCTCCTGGGGTGTGGCCACCCCCTGAGGGTGAGTTCACAGCGGCAGGGAAGCACGGCTTGGAGAGATGGCCAGATAGGACGCATCTTCGTCTTGGACACACTGTGGGGGGTAGGGTGTGGTCCCTCCGGGCATAGAGGGCAAGCTCAGAGGAAGAGCACCATGGTGGGAGCATTATGGGAGACTCCGTTTACTGGCCCAGACTCAATCTCCAGCCCTAAACAGTCTCCTGGCACCTGACTAACTAGGGCTTCTTCCCCCCAAATTGGCCTCTGCCCGTAAGAACTTTGACCTTGGGGAGGGAAAGGTAGTACAGCACGTAGAGCCTGGACTATCTCTCTGGCCCCACCAGGAGTAATCCCTGAGCCCCACCAGGAGTAAACCCTGAGCACTGTCAGGTGTGGCCCAAAAACAAACAAAACGAAACACAAAAATAGAACTTTGACCTTGCAGCGCCTGACCCACTCCCATCCAGATAGTGGCATCCAGCAAGCTTGTCCTCTGCCCTGTCACCTGACACACCTCAAGCTCAGAATGTTCTTCC
>JAJIBD010006448.1:0-77652 GCA_021461705.1 Cryptotis parvus | reverse complement strand
CCTAGCACTGCATGTGATCTCCTGAGCACTGCCAACAGTGATCACTGAGGCACTGCCAGGTACGGACTCCAAGCCAGAAAACAACAACAACCAAACTCTATCTAAGTTAAATAAAAGAGTATTTGTCCTTCTCTGGTCTGACCTATTTCACCTAACATAATGCCCTCGAGATCCATCCATATTGCTGCAAATGCCAGGATTTCTTTTTTTAATGGATGAATAATTTTCTATTGAATAAGTCATGAATTGTTTAATGACAGGGAGACATCCTGAGAAATATTGTGGGACTGTCAGATAATATAATTTACAAACCTTACAGATTATACTCTACTATACACAAAGGACTTATAGACCATTGGGACCACCAATTCAGGCAGGGAACCCAGGTCACACCCAAAACTACATTCCGAGCACATTCATCCATTGCTGGACACAAATTACTCCTATATCTTACCTATTGTCAAAAATTCTGCAATGAACATGGAGTTGTGAATACCTTTTGAAATAGTAATTTTTGGGGGGTGGTGCTATAGTAGAGTGGATAAGTGTTTGCCTTGCATGCGGCCAACCTGGGTTCAATCCCCAGCATCTCATATGGTCCCCTGAGCACCGCCAGAAGTAATTCCTTAATGCAGAGCCAGGAGTAACCCCTGAGTATCCTCAGGTGTCACCCAAAAAACCAAAAAAAAATAGAAATACTAATTTTATTTTCTTTAGATACTTGATTGCCCCTCAAGGTGTTGCAGGTGTGGCTGTAGTGCCCAGCTGCGTCAGCAGGTGGCAGACAGAAGACAGGGCTTTCTACACCCAGGGCTTTGCCCGGTGGGCCCTGGATGGTTGATGGTCTGACACAGAAAAAGACTGGGCCCACTGGGATGAACCCAGAGCCTTGGCAGAGCCTGGCAAGCTACTCGTGGTGTATTCGAGTATACCAAAAACACTAACAATAATGGACCTCATTGCCAGCGAATGGAGATGTTACTGCATCCACTGGAGCAAATGGATGAACAATGGGAAGACAAGTGATACAAGTGAAGATTAGAGTCTTGCATCCCAGAGTATAATTGCTAATCATATAACAGCTGTTTCTTTTTTGTTTGGGTTTTTGGACCACACCCACTGATGTTCAGTGCTTACCCCAGGCTCTGTACTCAGGGATCACTCCTGGGAGGGTTTGGGGGACCAAACTTGATACCAGGGATTTGACCCCGGGGACCATATGCAGTGCTGGGGATTGGCCATGTACAAAGCAAGCACCTTACCTGCTGTACTTACTATATTCCCAGCCCACCTCTATTTTTAACTGCTCAAAAGAACCTCCCTACTATTTGCAATGCACGTCCCATTAGGAGTGCTCACAAATTCTCTATTCTCTGTTCTCCACATCCTTCGCAACACTTATGACTTCTTACCTTTTTGATAATAACTTTTCTAACAGGGGAGAGGTTAGATCTCATTGTGGGTTTTGTTTGCATTTTTAGAAAGAAGCACTTGTAGTCTGGTGGAACTCCTGAGAACCATGCCCACCTTTAGATTGAGGTGCCCGCCATGAACAAAGCACTGGGCAGCTTTGTTGAGCTGTCTTAAGTGCCAGGACCATGTCACTGTACGCAAATATTATTGATATATTACCTTCAGGCCACCAGCATACTGTAGCATCTATAGTCTGCCTGCTCTCTGTCGCTTACCTAAAATAGTTTGCCTAGACTTGTTCTGCCCAATTCTGTCTGGGCCCTAACCATCTTCTCAAATACCTTATCTCCACATTCCGCTTTGGACTCCTGCCAGAACTACCTGGTCTCTGTGAGTCCCCAAACTTGCCACAGATCTCCCTTCCAGGGAGTTTTCACAGATACTGTCTCCATGTTGTCTTCAAAGTATGACCAGAAACATTGTGTTGACTAAAACTACTACATTTCTTTTTTTAATATTTTATTATACCACCGTGAGATATACAATTACAAAGATGTTCATGTTTGGGTTTAAGTCATACAATATCCCAGCACCCATCCCTCCACCAGTGCCCATTTCCCACCACCAATATCCCCAATTCCCTCCTCCAGACTGCCTCTATGGCAGGATCTTTACCTCTTCTCTCTCTCTTTCTCTCTTTCTCTCTCTCCTCCTTCTCTCCCTTCTCTTACACATTGTGATTTGCAATACATACATTTAGAGGTTATCATATATATCCCTTTCTGAGCATATTCAATGTTCAGTTCTAGGCTGGTATCATTTCCAACGATTATTAGCACACTGTTCCCTTCTCTGTCTCACCTAACCTCTGACTCCCACACACTTGCGTAAAACTTACATTTCTGCCCAGTGGTCATACTTCTTCCTCCCCACACCTAAATCTACATCTCTCAGTCCACAGACACTGGTTCTGGCAGGAGTTCACGGACTCTCAACTTTTCATGCAAGAGCCCCAGAGTTCTTTATCAAATCGGTGTTATCACCACGATAATTAGTGTTATCACCTTAGTATTTTCACCGATGAAGAAACTCAGCAGCTTACTCAAAGCACCTCCCTAGGGGAAGTAAAGGAAAGCTCTGGAGCATTGCTTGGCAGACATGAAGCCCTGAATCTGACCGCCAGCACTGCCTCACCTCCCTTGCACCTCTGGGAGTTAGTGGCAGCTGCATTGCTGCAAAGCCCCCTCCTCTGCCCCCCCCCCCAAAGAGAAAAACAAAACAGCTGGGAATATGTAGCTGAGCAGGTAGCCCTTGCCTTGCATGTGTGAGATCCTGGGTCTGATGCCAGGCACCAAAAAAAACCCACCAACGTGCTCTTTCATGGATGACGAGGGAGCTGCCCTCATCAGGGTAAGGACGCTAGAGTCACAGCCCTGATCACCTACCAAGACTCCCTTCCCCAGAGGATCCCCTGCCAGCGCAGTAATGATGATGGCAAGTGCTGCTCTCTGGCCTCTTCCCTTCCAAAAATTGGGACAAGACTCTTCCTTCACTCCCCACTGCACAGATGAAGCTGAGATGGGAATCTTTCAGAGAATTCTACCAGACATCCAGAAATACCCAGATACGAATAAAACAGAACTGAACTGACAACTGTGAGACTGTGGGTTATTTTTAGTGAACCAGAGTGAAATGGGTAACAAGATTCTAAGAACATTATTTTACCCTATTAATATTCTCTATCAACATTTCCTACTGCTGTGTTGCAGGGCATCCAACCCACGGCCATGTCCCTCCCAACATCTACCTTTCAATGAACGAATTGAAAATCTTGTTCATTGAGCTCAAAGAGTTAGTCCAAAGAGCTGGAGCACATACTTTGAAGGTTTGAACCCTAGCACCACAGGGTTGGCCAAGCTCTGAATACCACCGGTGTAAATCCCCAAACAGACCCTGTTGAATATTTTCCTCCATTATCACTATCACTATCTTCCCGTTCATCATCTATTTGCTAGAGCGGGCACCAGTAATATCTCCATATGTCCTGTCTCATGCTAGTAGAACCCAAAGGCATCCGCTTGCTCCAGGAACATAAAGAGCCTCAAACTATTATATTAGGTCATGGGAATGACCTAATATAAACGTTACTGGTATTTGGCATATCAAATATAACACGAGCAGCTTGTCAGGCTTGTCATGCGGGTGGCATACTCTTGTAGTTACCTCTAAATAAAGCAATTATAGATGAACTGCGCGGCCGCTAGCCAGGCTGTGATAGTCTGGTCTGCTGGGTGGAGTTGTGATGAAAGGGAAGTCTGGATGTGGAAAATGGCGGCCCCATGGAGTAGGGGGTCGTCTGGCTTGTTGTGAGGCTCTGCTGGGGTGGCAGGCCAGGGCTAGAACCCGCCATGCCTCCCGGCGCCTCATGAGCGGCTACTTGCTCTTCCTCCATTATAGATGAAAGTTAGTTCTATTCTACCACTGTTTCTTTACCTGCCCTCTCCTATTATATTACATCTTGGGGTCAACTAAAAACAATACTTCTATGAGTTTGCTTATATATTTATAAGCCACAACTGAACATTGCCACCTATTAGGTTGCACCTTTTCCACTTTACAGTTGCTTTATATTTTAAAATTGCTTTTTCTTTGGACTACTCTCCTCCAAGCATGTAAGATTAATAATCTGTTGGAGCAAAAGCACTTTGTCTTGAATTCTCCCTCCCATTCCACCCTCCATTCTTTAAACTTCTAACTAATTCCCCCATTTCCATTTCTCTCCATAAATTTCCCCAAAGGTCTGTTCTATCAAATGTCTTCGGTGGGTCTTAGTCCCAGTCTCTTGCTCCCTTGAAGCCATTCCTTCCACCATCTAACGGGTGTGACATTTTTATCACTCCAAAATGAAGCCTCGTACCTACCTAGTCAATCTCCTCTCCCCATCCTACTGTAGGTGCGAAGGTCTGGACCCCAGGTCTCACACATACAAGGCACATGCTCTACTGCAGAGATACCTCCTAGTCCTTAGCTGCCTATAGAGATTTTCCTGGTGGGATTTAGCCTGGAAGAGCAATCTTTTTCACTTCTTGCTTGATGAAACTTCTACTAGTATGTTTCTGTATATCATTCCTTTTTATGGCTTATTGATATTCTATTTTATGGTTACACCACATTTTTACCCATTTGTCAATTTCTACTTTTTGGTCATATGCTACTTTGAACATTTGCTGCTGCTGCTACTTCTATTATTGTGTGAGATGTTTTCAGTACATAGTATGTACTACAAGTGAAAATTCTGGGCCCTATAAAACCCTATGTTCTACCGGTTTTTTTTTTGTTTGCTTTTTGGGGTCACACCTGGTGGTGCTCAGGGTTACTCTTAGCTTTGCACTTAAGAATCACTCCTGGTAGTGTTTAGAGGATCACATGCAATGCTGAGGACTGAAGCTAGATCAGTCACATGCAAGTCAAGCACCCTACCCCTGGGGCACTGAGTCAGGACACATTATCTCTCTGGGTCCCATCTATGTTTAACTTCTTAAGAAAAGTGTTTCATTATCAGAAAAAACTGGCCAATATTTCTATTAAAAAACTTGCCAAGAATTCTATTAAAAAATATCTAGGTTGAGTAGAAGCCCTCTAAATTCAATAAGTCCAATAAGTAATAGCAATAATACAGATTGCCTAATTTGGTACAAAACAGCTCAGTGAAATGGTCATGACTATAGCAACACCATTACAAATTATATGTTGCATTAGCAGTACTAAGTAGATTAATCAGTGCTTCCTAGGGGAACAGGCTTAAGGAGTGAGTGGAAAACTAGGGTCTTTGGTGGTGGTAAGGGCACATTGGTTGTGGGACTGGCATTGGAATATTGAATACTTGAAACAACTGTATTGTCAACAACCTTGTAAATCATGGTGTTTAAATAAAATTTAATTAATTAATTAATCAAGATCCTTCGTGAGCTGTATTATGGATTCACCACCAGGATCTCACCATTCTACAAGGAAGTGATCATTGATGTCAAAAGAGGGGGTTCGGCAGGGTGATGCCATTTCACCAAAACTCTTCAGCACCACCCTCGAGAATATCATGTGACAATTAGAATGGGAAGGAATGGGAGTGAAGATAGATGGTCGGCAACTATACCACCTCCGCTTCGCTGATGACATCGTTCTAAAACACCAGACATTAGCCAAGCGGCACAAATGCTGGCTGACTTGGACCGAGAATGTGGAAAGATAGGTCTACAGCTGAATCTGAACAAAACTATGTTTATGAAAAATGAACTAGTTCCAGATACCCCATTCACTCTCAATGGAACAAACATCTCTGAATGCAGCAGTTATGTGTACCTAGGGTCGAGTCGCCAACATGATGAACGACATAAAACCTGAGCTGCGCAGGAGGAAGAGAGCGGCATGGAATGCCTGTGTGATGCAAAAAAAAAAAAAAAGCATTGAAGAAATAGCTAAAAGAACAAAGAACCTCCGGCTCCGGGCACATCTCTTCGACTCCACTGTTCTCCCTGCATTAACATATGCCTCAGAGACCTGGGCCCTACGAAAGCAGGATGAGAATGTTATTCGGGTCTCCCAAAGAGGAATCGAAAGAGCTATGCTTGGAATATCACGCCTCACTCAAGTGAGAGAAGGAATCCGGAGTTCTGACCTCCACCGCTATTCCAGAATCAGGAACTCTGTCTCGTTTGCCAAGGTATCGAAAATCAGATGGGCTGGACATGTAATATGATTTGCTTTTTTTTTTTTTTTTGGCGGGGGTCATACCCAGCAATGCTCAGGGGTTACTCCTGGCTCTGCACTCAGGAATCACTCCCGGCAGTGCTCGGGGACCACATGGGATGCCGGGATTGAACCCTGGCCGGCACAGGCTGGCCGCATGCAAGGCAAACGTCCTACCCACTGGACTATCGCTCTAGCCCCATGTAATGCGATTTGGAGACGACCGCTGGACTAGAGCCATTACCGACTGGATCCCATGGGATGTCAAAATATCACATGGCCGCCCACCTACAAGATGGTCATATTTTTTCATCAAGACCCTGAAGGAACGGTTTGAGGCTCTTCATATTCCTGAAGCAACCAGATGCCATTGGGCTACATTAGCACGTGATAGGGTCAAATGGAAATGTTACTGGCGCCCGCTCGAGCAAATCGATGAATAACGGGATTCGAGTGATCAATTGCTTGATTAATTAATTAATGTAGGGCTGTAGTGCTAGTACAGCAGGTAGGGCACTTGGCTTGCATGAAGCAGATCTTGGTTAAATTCCTACATCTTAAATGGTCTCCTAAGTCCCACCAGCAGTGAAACCTGAATGCAGAGCCAGGAGTATTCTGAGCACCGCTGGATGCGACCTCAAAACAAAACAAAAGAGAAAAGATGTAGCCTTTCTGATTTCTGATTCTCTGTTTGTAAACTTTAATTTATTGCTGTAGTTTCTCTCTAGAAATGATATAATCCTTCCTTTAATCCCCTAAATGTGAAATTTTGTAATACTATTCCTTGATAGGGGTCCATTTTCATTCATTGATATGAAAACTAACTGGACCTTTTTAGTTATGATCTACAGAATTTCTTCCACAACATCAAGGTTGTTACTTGCAGCAGTGTGGATTATGCACTGTACAAGGTACCCTAATGAAGAGGCAGACGGGACTGAAATTCAATAAGGATTGTATCACTAAACTCGTGTCTTAGCTTAAAACACTGTCTGGGGACCAGAGACATAGTAACAGGGCATAGGTGTTTGCTTGCTTGCAGCTCACCACAGTTCACTCCCCAGCACTTAATATAGTCCTCCAAGCACAGCCAGGAGTGGTCCCTGAGCACAGAGCCAGAAGTATGTCCTGAGAACAGCCAGGTATAGTGAAAATAACAGAATAAAAACTGCCTGATGGTGGCACCTCCTCTTCTGCTCCCTACACTGTCTGCCCACAGAGAGCATTTGTCCATCGTAATTGTCTTTCCTCATTTACACAGAGGTGGTCCACAGGTGATAGTGGCCCCGGCTCATTCTCCTGTGCTCCCTCTCTGGAACCCCTGTTATTCAGCTACTGGATTATCTAGATTTAGTTTTCAAAAATTCCTCTATTTAATTTCCTGCTTTTTCATTATTTTAATTTTTGGCTTTATTTTTCAGACATTGTCTCAACCTTATCTTCTAATCCTACTGAATTTTTGTTTCTGCATGTCTTAGAATTTAGAATTTTCATCATTATCTAATTTTTTAATAAATTTTTTACTTTGTTTAAACACTGATTTACAAAGTTGTTCACAATACAGTTGTTTCAGGTATTCAATCTTCCAACACCAGTCCCACCACCAACGTTCCCTTACTGCCACCAAAGACCCTAGTTTCCCACCCACCCTCCATGCCTGGTCCCTTGGAAGGCACTAATTAATTTTCTTTATATTGCTTATTACAACATATATCTCATAATGGTGTTGTTAGGTCAAGACCTTTTAACTGAGCTGTTCCGCACAAATTGGGCCATCTGAATTATTGCTTTCACTTATTGATCTTAGTGGGCTTCTACTCAATTTTTTAACAAAGTTATTTGTGTTAATTTGTTACAGACATTCAATATTAACCCCAATCCCACCACCATTGCATTTTCCCACCACTATTATTTTCAATTTTCCCAACCACACATTAGGCCTCCCGCTGTCACAGACCCTCAATAATTTATTTTATATTTCTTGTTATAAAAACTTTGCTAAAAATGATCAAGAAATGTTTCCTTAGAAGAAAGTTAGTGAAGAGTGTTCAATCTCACCATGGAGTCATTAGCCCTTGTATAAGAAATTACTGACATTTTGTTACAGGATAGGCATTTGGCATTGTGTATATATATTTTTTGTTATTGGATACCTTCTACTTTACATCTCACTAAATGTGGTGTGCTACTTGGTATATCAGTATTGTAAAATTTGAAATGTCACTTCAGGAATTCCAAATATTTTAACAGGGTGATAAAGTTGGAGTTAAATTTTCAACTGGGTGTTGGTCTTTGGGGATGGGTGAGACTGTTAGACCTTCTGGAAGAACAGGAGATGGAGGAGGTAGCCTATCCCCAACTCTGTGAAAGCCTAGAGATTTTGGTCATAAATTCGCATACCTGAGTTTTTCAGTGGATTAGTTTCTGGGTGGAGCTCGTCCAAGTAATGGAATCCAATCTTGAACCTGGCTGTGATTGTGGAGTATGGAGACTTTGGGCTGCTGGGGCTCTGTTTAGACAGGCGGAGGGGCTCACCCATCCTGCTCTGGGGTGCCCCAGTTGACTCAGCCTGGCACAGGGACCAGAAGCATCTCTGCCACTTGTTGATCTCTTTCAAGATTTATATAGGAGTCTCTGGATCATGGCCAGTAAGTGAGCTTCTTAACTGCTGGTTGTTCTCTACTCATTTGCTTTCTTTCTTTTTTTTTGGGGGAGGCTTTTGGGGGTCACACTCAGCAATGCTCAGGGATTGCTCTTGGCTCTGCACTCAGGACTTACTCCTGCTGATGCTCAGGGGACCATATGGGATACTGGGAATCGAACCCAGATGGGCTGTGTGCAAGGCAAATGCCCTACCCACTGTACTATCACTTTGGCCCTAATCAATTGCTTTCTGCAACACCTTGTTCATGTTTCATGAATATTCTGCCTTCTCTCTCTGAGGACATTCACAATAATTGGGGCAGGAGTTTGAACATGCTCAGCTCAGTGTTTGGAGGGACTCCTAGGGGTGACCAAGGAATCCTGTGTGCCTGGGACTGCTGTATACAGCCACTCCTTTGAGTTTCCCTGGCCCCATAATAATTTTTGAAAGTTTTCCCCATTTCTTCTCTTTCTAGTTTGTTGAATTGTCTCTGTATTTCATCTTCCCTACATCATACCACTAGTCAGCTTCCTTTCTCACCCTGGAAATTAATTCCTTGGAGACATAAAATTTCTGAACTGGGGGAGATCAGATAAAATTGAGGGGGAAACTGTCACAGCACAAGCAAGTAACATAAGCACATAGATGTCTCGGACCTCTATAAACTTCCTCTTCAAGCTCCTAAAGATAAGAAACTATCAAAGAAACATATGTATGATACATATTTTTGTTTTTTAAGTATTTTATTATACCACTGTGATATATACAACTAAAAGTTCATATTTGGGTTTTGGTGTTCCAGCACCCATCCCTCCACCAGTGCCCATCTCCCACCACCAATGTCCCCTGTTCCCTCTCCCCTCCCCAGCCCGCCTGATACATATTTTTGAGTACACAAAAAATGTAAGATTTTTATTTGCAATGATTTTATCATCTCATTGTCTAGTTTCTACTTTTTGCTTAGATTGGTTTTTATTTTATTTTTTTTGCCTTTTTGGGTCACACCCGCAATGCTCAGGGGGCTACTCCTGGCTCTGCACTCAGGAATCACTCCTGGTGGTGCCGGGGACCATATGGGATGCCAAGGATCGAACCCAGGCCGGCAGAGGCCGGCCCGCGTGAAGGCAAATGCTCTACCCGCTGGGCTATTGCTCCAGCCCTAGATTGGTTTTTAAAACAAATTATAAATTAATAGACATTGGGGTTCATGCTCAACTTTTTGTCAATGATAGAGGTGCGTGATCAAAAGATATCACTATTAAGCTGAAGCTTTATAAAATAAATTGCATTGCTTATTCTACAACTTGGGGAACCACCACCATCTCAATGTGAGACATATCCTCTCAGCTCTCCAATCTGGAGAAGCCCACAAGTATTTATCTCTCTCTTCCTCTCTCTCTCTCATATTTCTCTAAAGCTATTCTAATAAATAAAAATAAGATGAATTATACATATTTCAACCTATTTTATTTATAGCTGTACACAATTTTATTTTAGCTGCATCATTATAAAAGCCAATAATGTGATATTGTACTAGAGCCATTACCGACTGGATCCCACGGGATGTCAAAAGATCATGTGGCCGCCCACCTGCAAGATGGTCAGATTTCCTTGTCAAGACCCTGAAGGAACAGTTTGAGGCTCTTCATATTCCTGAATCAACCAGATGCCATTGGGCTACATTGGCACGTGATAGGGTCCAATGGAAATGTTACTGGGGCCCGCTTCGAGCAAATCGATGAATAACGGGATTCAAGTGATCAAGTGATAGTAATGAGCATAGAGTCAGGAATAAGCCCTGAGCATAGTCTAGTGTGGTTCAAAAAACAAACAAAAAATACTGCTGGCTGCAGAGCTGAGTGTATTAAAGCAACTGCCTCACAAATGTGAGACTCGTGATTCCATTCATGGCCCACATGCACTGAGTGTGGTCCCCAATAGAGTGTCTGATTCTGGAGCCCTGCAGCAGAGTGTAAGCACTGCAGCTGATGGGGACTCCTGGTGAGCAACAATACTGGAATTTGAGGGAGCAAGACATTAAAAATGCAACATTCACAAGCCACACAACCAACACAACACAACACGTGTGACCTCCAGTCTTTGGAGCAATAACAAAACAATAAAAAGAAGGGAAGGTTGAGTGGAGAAAAATACCCTGATCTTTAAATCTTTTTTTTTTTTTTGGGTCACACCCAGTAAAGCTCAGGGGTTACTCCTGGCTCTACACTCAGGATTTACTCCCAGTGGTGCTCAGGGGACAATATGAGATGCTGGGGAATCGAACCCGGTTGGCCACGTGCAAGGCAAACACCCTACCCACTGTGCTATCCCTCCAGCCCCTTCTCAAATTTCTTTTTTTCAAAAATACCCCTGATCTTGATTTAGTTGTTAAACTCTTTCCTTCTTTCCGTCCTTCCTTCCTTCCTCTTCCTTTTTTCTTCCTTCCCTTCCCTTCCCTTCCTTCTATTTTTTTCTTTTTCTTTCTGTGGTGCTCAGGACTTATTCCTAGCTCTAGAGCAGGGATCACCCCAGCAGTGCTCAGTTACCTTACATGACTGTTTCTCCAGCCCACTTTAACTTTTGTACTTGAAGCTTAAGTGTTTAACATCTATTTTGTTTTGTTTTGTTTTGACTTTGCCCATTTTTCTATTTACCCATAAATCCCAAAGGTGTTAACTAAAGCAATGCTAAAGCAGGGATCTATAAATGGGATTTCACTTTAGAAATATGTATCATTGGGCCGGAGCGATAGCCCAGTGGGTAGGGCGTTTGCCTTGCATGAGGCCGGCCCATGCCAGCCCGGGTTCGATCCCCAGCATCCCATACGGTCCCCGAGCACCGCCAGATGTATCATATCCCCGTGTTTTCAGCATAGTAAATCAATCTTCCACACAATTAAAAGTTTGTTTAAACTAGAACCTAGAAAAAACATTTTCAAGGCCCTCTAAATAATTTTGCAAACATATTAAAAGGTTGACCTATTATTCTTTTGGGGTGATTGGATGGGGAGTAGTGGTAGAGAGAATTGCTCAGGAATCGAACCCAGGGCATCAAACATAAGGAATATGGAGGCCAGAGTGATAGCACAGTAGATGGGCATTTGTCTTGCATGCAGCCGATCTAGGTTCGATGCCCAGCATCCCATATGGTCCCCAGAGTACCACCAGGGGTAATTACTAAGTGTAGAGGCAAGAGTAACCCTGAGCATTGCCTGTGGTGACCCTCCAAAAAAATTACATTTAATCTACCACAGAGTGGCATCTCCGACTTGACCTAATTCTTTAGAGCTCAGATATCCAGTCATTTACTACAATCTTTACAAAAACAAAGCCCAAAGCACAATTTCTTAAGTTGAGAAAGAAAATAAAGATATTATATCTGCTTGAGAAAATTCTGAAAATCTGTGCAAACTCTCACTAGGGTCTGCTGCCAAGATGCAAAGATCTGAGCTCTCTCCACCACAAGAGAGCAGCAGCACTCAACCATTGTTAACAGAAACCCAAAGGGATGGAGGCTTCATCAGAGGAATCATTAGAGCCACTTGCTAAAGCATCCATCTTTCATTGGAAAAGGACTAGCAAATAATCACCATGCATGCAGGTCCAGAGCTTCTATCTCCAGTAACAATAAGACAGGAAATAAGCAACAGGGGTTTGTGAAAGGGAGCGACCTGCCCCCCATTCTCCTGTCCTTGAATTACCATGGAGACGCCATGGACTAATGCAGCTTAATAAAGGCTGCAGATAGGGGTCTGTTCATTTGGTTGTTCAGATAAGAACACTGTGGCAGCTATTGAAGGAACCAAGCTCTTAATTGGGATTTGGGAACAGCAGAATAAAAGCTGTGAGGGGCAGCTGAGATGTTATATTTTATAAAATTAGTTAGAAATGATTTTTGGAGTGTTCTAGGGTGAACACTCCTTTAGTTTAGATTTATAATGCTGGAACATTAAGATAAGCACAGTAATTTTTGCAACTGATTGAATTAACTTGAAACCATACCAGGAAGGTAATGAATACAAAAAGGAATCAGAACGGTCACAAAAGCAGCTCAACATTTTAAATATGTATGTTTGGTCTAGGGCTGCTCATGAGTCAGATCAGCTATTTTTAATGTGTTCTCACAACTAAACATCTATATTGGTTTTAATTCATAATTGTCACTGATGTTGCTAAGGTATAATCTAAAAAAAAGGATTTAATATTTGAAAAACCTAACTTAATTTTCCACTATTGCTTCAATTTCACATTTATTGTTTTACACTTACAATGGAGAGAAGATTGTATTAGTGTGTGTTGTAATAAATTGTAGAAAATTTTCCCCCATATGTTTAAAATCAATCTCAAAAAATTGAGGGGACGGAGTGATAGTCCAGTGGGTAGGGCGTTTGCCTTGCACGCGGCTGGCCCATGCCGGCCCAGGTTCGATCCCTGGCATCCCATATGGTCCCCGAGCACTGCCAGGAGTAATTCCTGAGTGCAGAGCCAGGAGAAACCCCTGAGTATTGCCAGGTGTGACCCAAAAAAGCAAAAAAAAAAAAAAATTGAAAGCTGTGAACATTCTCCCCATATTGCATGCCTTTCTTTTCTTGCGCAGATCCTTTTGTTGTAGTGATCTGCCTAGAAAATTCAAGGAAACTTGTCCCTTCGTGTTGATTGACTATAGGGAAGTCAAACATTCTGTTTGGGGGCTGGAGCAATAATGCAGTGGGGAAAGTGCTTGCCTTGCTTACACTTTGACATTACACTTTTATATTATGACCCACGTCCAATCTCCAGCATCCCATATACTCCTCTATATACTCTTGGCCAGAGTACATGCAGAGTATATATACTCCTGCATTCCATATACCTACCTACACCAGCCAGGAGTGAGCCCGAGTCGGGAGTATTTTGTATGCCTGAACACCACCAGATGTGACCCAAAGCCATCCATCCCAATTTAAAAAAAAAAAAATTTGCCATTCAAATAGATGTTTGTAAGTAACATAGTTACTTACAATCTCAACAATTGAGGGGCCGGAGTATGCTACCCGGAGTATGTAGCATACTACAAGAGTATGCTACCCACAGCAGAAAGGCTGGCAAGCTACCCGTGTCGTATTTGATATGCCAGATACCAGTAACAATTATAGACCTCATTCCCATGACCTGATGGAATGGTTTGAGGCCCTTTATGTTCCTGGAGCAAGCAGGTGCCTTTGGGCTACACTAGCATCTGACAGGACATATGGAGATGTTACTGGTGCGTTCGAGCAAAATCGAAGATGAACGGGAAGACAGTGATACAGTGACAGTGAAGTAACATCACTGTCTGTCACTGTCTTCCCGTTCATCATCGATTTGCTCGAGCGGCACCAGGAACATCTCCATATGACCTGTCTCATGCAAGTAGAGCCCAAGGGCACCTGCTTGCTCCAGGAACATAAAGGGCCTCAAACCATTCCATCAGGTCATGGAATGAGGTCTATAATTGTTACTGGTATTTGGCATATCAAATACGACACGGTAGCTTGCCAGGCTTTGCCGTGGGGTAGCATACTCTTGTAGTCATCTCAAAATCCAGCATTTATTGATGAACCGCGTGCCGCTTGCGGGCTGTGATAGGCTAGTCTGCTGGGTAAAGTTCTGAAGAGGGGGAAGTCCGGAAGTAACATAGTTATTGTTAATCAATCTGGACAGAAGAAGTATCATAGTTATTGTTAATCAATCTGGACAGAAGAGTTTGATATTTAAGACCTTTTTGCTCAGGGGTAGGGATACTAGAATTCAAAGGGCTGAAGTTCATGTTTTGCATGTGGGGTCTGGGTTCCACCCCCAATTCCACGTTCCTGAGTACCACCACTAGCGATCTACACACACTGACCTGGCTCTGGCTCCTCCCCAAGAAATAAACAACCAAAGCAATGAGATACCGAGGATCAAACTTGAGTTGGCCTGTTGCAAGGCAAGCATGCTACCTGCTGTACTATTTCCCTGGCAACTATTCTGTTTTTTTTTGGACCACATCCAGTGGGTGCTTGGGTGTTGCTCCCAGTTGTGCTCAAGGAACTCTGCATTACCAGGGATTGAACCCAGGTCTGCTACATGCCTAGCATGAATTCAGCCTATTGTAGCGCCCCTATTCTTTGAAATCTTACTTTGAATTTAATTTTTAAGAAATTGTTTCTTTATTTTTTCATGCCAGGATCAAACCCAGGACCTCACACACACTTGCACTAAGCCATATTCCCGATGGGCCGGAGGCGATAGCCCAGCGGTAGGGCGTTGCCTTGCACAGGGCCGGCCTGTGTGGGCCCGGCATCCCATATGGTCCCCCGAGCACTGCCAGGAGTAATTCCTGAGTGCAGAGCCAGAAGAAACCCCTGAGCATTGCCGGGTGTGACCCAAAAAACAAAAAGAAAAAAAAAGCCATTTTCCCAGCCCTGTAGCAACACATTTGAAGACTCTGCTCTGATTCTGACACAAACAGAGCTAATGCGCATTTGTCTTCACTTTTATTTTCATTATAGAATATCAAACTATCCACACTAACTTTTTTTTTGTTGTTATTGCAGGTCATTCTCGATCTGAAGTCTGGGAATTTGACAATATTATCATTGAGTACCTTTACCACTGGATACAGATCTGTGTAGCTCTCATGGTGCTAAGTGAAAAGCTAAATGATATTATTGTACCCCCATTGCCTTCCAAGACTGATGCCTCCATGTATGCCAAAATGCCAGGAACATACTGGATAAGTAGAGCAACCAACAAGGAATTTGATGACAGTAGCATGATCTCTGACACCACCGAGACCCTTATCACCAGTGAAATGCATGACCCTGATGGAAAACTTAATGAAAAACTCTCACATGAGTCATTGGTCGAGGAGTCATCCTGAGCACTACTGGGTATGGCTGCACCCCCCCCCAATTAAAATTCACTAACATGTTAATGGAATTGGGACTATATTCAGAATACTTTCGTCTTGCTCGGTTTTTGTTTAACTATAAAATATTTTCAACTATAAGGAAGTGCCACATAAACAGATTTTGGTCCCAGACTTTTACCTCAGCACTTTCTAAAATGAAAAGTGTTACCTACAGAGAAATTTGATCTGAAAAAATATCCAATTTGGGTAGCCGTAACCACATGACTGTTATAGAATATATTTTTAAATTTTCCTCTTAGTTTTTAGCTTCATATCTGCCATAAGACTTGTTACAATTGATTGGGTAGAGTAACTTTCATTCTTTTTAAAAGTAAAAGACCAGGTTGGGACAATTTTTACATCAAAAGAGACCATGTAATAAAGATTTTAAGGAAGGATTGGAAAATATTGCTCCTAAGTTTTCAAAGGCTTGAGTGAATACCTCTTCTCTTTCCTGCCTCCCACCCTCCACTTACTTTAACAACTTAAAATTCAATTCAGTGAGCAAAAATTTATATGAGCAAAAGTCCATACTCTTGAAGGGTGTTGTGGTTGGGGCTGGGGGGAACAACACTGCTTTTGTATGACAGAAGTCTCTTAAGTTCAAGAACTGCAAAAACAGAACTTATGGTTGTTTAAAAGCTTGTTATTACAGCAAACTTTACTGCTCTTTTGTGAGATTTCATCTTTGCAATATCTGATGACAGTCCATTTTTAATAAAAATTTGGGAAATTAAACTTCATTTTCTTTATTTGGTTGACAAAATGTGATGTGTTCCAAACAGCTTATAATTTGAGGCTGGAGGTCCCTTTTTAACCTTTTCTGATAAGATGGCAGTATTATTAACAGCCCTCATTTCTCCAATGACTGCATGCCCAGCTGTAACCTATAAGCCAGTTTCATATTTGGCAGGGAACTTTTCAGGGCATTTGCAGTCACATTTCTAGGAAAAATGTTCTTGAAGATATTAAACTGATAGCTACACATCCTGATGGCTTCCAGAACAAGCTTATAAGGAGTTCACTTGTGAATACAAATGGCATGTTGGCAGCAAGGAGAACACTTTGCAGAATGCTACCTTTTAAAACATGCTTAAAGTGGATAAAAATAAATAATAAAAATAAATAAAAACAAAACATGCTTAAAGTGGAAAGTAAGTTAACTAATTGTATCTAGGTTAATGGTAATCAATATCATTCATTTGCAATAATGCTTTGTTTGAAGGGTTTTTACGTGCTACCTTATTTAATCCTCCTAATAAGTTGGTGAGGTTAGGCAGTCTCAAAACCATTCTCTTCATTATAAATCACTTATATCACTTGTCTTCCCGTTGTTCATTGATTTGCTCGAGCGGGCACCAGTAACATCTCCCTACATCTTGTCACATGCTAGTGTAACCCAAGGACATCTGCTCACTCCAGGAACATAAAGAGCCTCAAACCATTCCATCAGGTCATGGGAATGAGGTCTATAATTGTTACTTGTATTTGTCATATCAAATACGACATGGGTAGCTTGCCAGGCTCTGCCATGTGGGCGGGATACTCTTGTAGTCGCCTCTCTTCTCCTGCATTTATTGATCACAAGCCCGGCTTGTCAGAGTCCCACCCTACAGCAGTCTTTTTTCAAGCCCAGCCCAGGTATGCCTGATCCAGACTCAAATACATGGGGCAGAGCTGCTACTGGCTCTCCCTGTGTCCAGCTGATCACGAGGCGCCTGGGAGGGAAGGCAGGTTCTATGGTCCGCCACCCCAGCAGAACCTTGCAAGAAGCTAGAGGAACCCCCCACACCATGAGGGGCCGCCATTTTCCACATCCGGACTCCCAAGTTCATTATAAATGAGGAAACAGACTTCGAGAGTCAGAGAGTTACCTGGGTCACAAGAGTTAGGAAGAGTCTACTGGCACCCTTGTCCTAATTTCTGATTTAATGTCCTTGCTAGAACCCCAAACATCTCACTTTCCAAGAAGACAAGCAATAACTGTACTAATGGTCTCTTGGAAATGACTTTAAAATGAGCAACCAAGGAGTCAGAGAGATAGTATAGTGTAGTATACTAGAGATAGGATAATATAGATATACAAGCCTTGAATGTGGCTACATTAGAGGCGATCCTGGTTTGAATCCCCTGTACCACATATGGTTTTCTGAGCACTACCAGGCCACTCCTGAACACATAGCCAAAGACAGCCCCTAATCATCCCTGGGTGGAACCCACTCACAAATTAGCAACCAACAAGGCAGATTGATTTAATTTAACCATTTTTTTTTGCTTTTTTGGTCACACCCGGCAATGCTCAGGGGTTACTCCTGGCTCTGCACTCAGGAATCACTCCTGGCAGTGTTCAGGGGACCATATGGGATACCGGGATGGAACCTGGGCCAGCATGGGCTGGTCATGTACAAGGCAAATGCCCTACCCAGTGGACTATCACTCTGGCCCGTTTAACCATTTTTAAAGCCAAATACTATCCCTTAGATCCCAGTGCTTGCATTTTTAGTAGAGAATGTTATTTACACTTAAAAAAAATTTAGATAAGGATCTCTATTTATTTGAGCACTAATTGGTTGGTTTGAATTATTTTGCCAATATTATACCACCGTGAGATATACAATTACAAAGATGTTCATGTTTGGGTTTCAGTCATACAGTGTTCAGCACCCAGCCCTCCACCCATGCCCATTTCCCACCACCAATGTCCCAAATTCCCTCCCCCTCCCCTAGCCTGCCTCTATGGCATGTTCTTTATCTCTTTCCTCTCTCTCTCTCTCTCTCTTCTTCTTACACATTATGGATTGCAATACATACATTTAGAGGTTAGCATGTATATTTCTTTGCCTATATTCAATGCTCAGTTCTTGGCTGGTATCATTTCAATGATTATTAGCATACTCTCAATGGAACAAACATTTCTGAATACAGCAGTTATGCGTACTTAGGTCGAGAACTCAACATGACCAATGACCTAACACCTGAGCTGAGCAGGAGGAAGAGAGTGGCATGGAACACCTTCAAGAGTATCGAAGAAATAGTTAAAAGGACAAAGAACCTCCTGCTCCGGGCACATCTCTTCGACTCCACCGTTCTCCCTGCATTAACATACGCCTCAGAGACCTGGGCCTACGAAAGCAGGATGAGAATGCTATTAGGGTCTCCCAAAGAGGAATCAAAAGAGCTACGCTTGGAATATCACACCTCACTCAAGTGAGAGAAGGAATCCGGGGTTCTGACCTCCATCGCTATTCCAGAATCAGGGACGCTGTCTTGTTTGCCAAGGCATCGAAAATCAGATGAGCTGGACATGTAATGCGATTTGGAGACAACCGCTGGACTAGAGCCGTTACCGACTGGATCCCACGGGATGTCAAAAGATCACGTGGCCGCCCACCTACAAGATGGTCAGACTTCTTCGTCAAGACCCTGAACAGATGGTTTGAGGCTCTTCATATTCCTGGAGCAAGCAGATGCCATTGGGCTACACTGGCATGTGATAGGGACAAATGGAAATGTTACTGGCACCTGCTCCAAGCAAATCAACGAATAATGGGATGCCAAGTGATTAGCACACTGTTCCCTTCTCTGTCTTACCTAACCTCTTTTAACTGATTTTAAATTGTAGGGGCCATACTCAGAGTTGATCGGAAGTCTCCAGGACCATATCTGGTGGTGCTGTTGTGGGCCTGGATCAAGCATAAGGACCTTATACAGAGAGACACAAGCTTTCTCATTTTGAATCACATCTTTAGTCCAAATTTTAAATATTACTTATAGGACCTTTTGCAAAAAAAATACCCTTACTTACAACCCCTACTTTTTTAGGGAGGTGTGGAGAGACACCAGGCAGTGCTTGGGGGTCATACCATGGTGGGGATTGAACCTAGGACTCCCAGATGCAAACTATGTACTTCAGTACTTGAGACCATTTCCCTAGCTCCAGTCTCTAAAATATTGACATATGCTTCCATTTCTCTCTCTCTGATGATGATGATGATGATGATGCAAGAAAGTTTTCACTGACGTTTATTTAGAAAGAGTAATAGGAGAGAAGGGAGAAGTACATGTTCAAGAAAAAACAGTAGCAGTAGTAATTAAAACAACATGGTATTGGAATAAAGACAGACCTATAGACCTATGGAATAGAGTTGAATATCCTGACACATACCCTCAAATATATGATCACTTTATCTTCGGTAAAGGAGCAATAAAAATGAAGTGGAGCAAGGAAAGCTCTTCAATAAGTGATGCTGGGAAAACTGGATGGCTACATATAAAAAAATGAACTCAGACTTCTTACTAACACCATGCACAAAAGTCAGATCAAAATGAATTAAAGAATACATACCAGTGTTTTACTGAGTATGAGCAATGGTAATGTCAGACTATAACTCACCATTGAATATACACAAAGAGACTTACATGATAAACTCTAAATGTCTGCAGGGCTAGCTGCAATGTGTAAAAGAAGGGGAATAGAGATGCAGAGACACAGAGAGAGAGACAGAGAGAAAGAGAGGAAAAGGGAGTACCTGCTACTGAGGCAGCCTGGGGGTGGGCGGGAGGGGTTGTGGGTACACTGGTGGTAGTGATGGGGCACTGGCGGAGGGATGGGTGCTGGAATACTGTATTACCAAGAACCAATTATGAACACCTTTGTAACTGTATGTTTCACTGAGGTATAATAAAAAATTAATAAAAAAACAAAACAAATTAAAGACCTTAATATCAGAACTGAATTATTAAGGCACATTGAAGAAAACATAGGCAAAATCCTCCATGACATTGAAGCTAAAAGCATCTTCAAAGCTGAAACACCACTGACCAAGCAAGTGGAAGCAAATATAGATAAATGGGACTACATGAAACTAAGAAGCTTCTGCACCTCAGAAGAAATGTTCATCAAGATACAAAGATACCACATAGATTGGGAAAGAATATTTACCAGATAGCCATCAGATAAGGGGTTAGTACCCAAGATATATAAGGCACTAGTAAAACTTAACAAGAAAAAAATCCAACCCCATCAAAAATTGGGAGAAAAAATGAACAAACTTCTTCAAAGAAGAAATTCAAATGGTCAAAAGGCATATGAAAAAAAAAATGCTCTTCATTACTAATCATTAGGGAGATGCAAATCAAAACAACAATGAGATTTCATCTCATACCACAAGGGACAGGCACACATCTGAAAGAATAAGAACAAGCAGTTCTGGTACCAAGTGGGGAGAAAGGGACTCTCCTTTATTGTTTTATTGTTTTTGGGAATGCCAATTGGTCCAGCCATTTTGTAAACAATATGAACATTCCTCCAAAAACCAGAAATTGAGCTCCCATTTGACCCAATAATATCACTCCTGGAAACATACCTTGGGGGTCCAAAAACACACAACAGAAACACCATCTGCAATTCTATGGTCATTACAGCACTATTCACAACAGCCAGAATCAGGAAACAACTTGAGTGCCTGAGCAAAGACAACTGGGTAAACAAACTATGATACATCTACACAATGAAATACTATGTGGAAAAAGCGAAGTCATGAAATTTGTCTATAAATGGATGAACATGGAGAATATCATGCTCCGTGAAATTAGTCAGAAGGAAAAGGACATATAGAATGACTGCATTCATTTGTGGGATATAAATGAAAAATAGTATACTGTATCACTGTCTTCCCGTTGATCATCGATGCTTGAGCGGGCACCAGTAACATCTTCATATGTCCTATCACAAGCAAGTGTAGCCCAAAGGCATCTGCTTGCTCCAGGGACAGGACGAGCTCAAACCATTCTTAAGGACATGGAATTGAGGTCCATAATTGTTATTGTTATTGGCATAACAAATAAAACACGGGTAGCTTGCCAGGCTCTGCTGTGTAGGTGGTATACTCTCAGAAGACTCTCATCTTGAGCATTTACTGATGAAACTTAAAAGGGAAAGATCAGGTTTTCTCTTGGATGGAGCTCTGAGGAACTATGGAGTCTGGATGTTGAGAATGACTGACCACATGATGTGTGGGTTGCTCTGGCTTCTTGCTAGACTTACTGGGATGACAGGTAGCAGTTAGAACCTGTCTAGAACTGTATACAATGTATAAATGAGGAAGATCCTGGGAAGGACCTTATCCTAAAATCAGTATTATCTAAGAATATTGCACGGCCACACAACAATGGAGCTGTGGGTCTGGCTTGGGTGGGTCTCTCTTCCAGGGCAGCTGGCATGGAGGCGGAGGAAAGGGGGGAGCCCAAATCTCCGATCCAAGTCTGGCCAGCATGGTCTCTCCCCGCATGTGTGAGCAAACCCTTGGAGCAATGTTGGACTCAGCCAGGAGCTGGCCGAGCCCCTTACTGGGAGGTTAGCTCCATGGGTTGCTTGGATAAAAAAAGAAAAATAGGAGACTAATATCCAAGGCCAGACAAAGCAGAAGGGCTTGTCAATGATTGGAATCTATCACAAGTGTAGGGGGAGACAGAGGTTAGGTAAGATAGAAAAGGGATAAATTTACCAACAAGAGGAGGAGGAGGAATAATAGGAGGAGGAGGAGGAAGTGAAGGAAGTGAAAAGGATAAAAAGAATAATGACTGCCATAGATGCAGGTGGGGCAGGGTGGGGGAAACTGGGCACACTGGTGTTGGGAAATGTGCACTGGTGGAGGAATGGGTGTTGGAACACTTTATAACTAAAAAAAAATGGCTTTGTTATTGTCTGTCTCACAGTGATATAATAGAGAGAGAAAGAGGGAGGGAGAGGGAGAGGGAGGGAGAGAGAGAGAGAGAGAGAGAGAGAGAGAGAGAGAGAGAGAGAGAGAGAGAGAGAGAGAGAGAGAGAGAGAACACACAGGCTTTGCCAGAGTGGAAAAGGGCAAATAAACATAGACAAGCAAGTGTGATATGTGTTCAAGGGACAACACAGCCTTGAAAGCAAGCTGTGCTCCATATTTCTAACAAGTCATGATAACTTCATTTTTCTGACTTAGTTAATATCAATTAAGCTCCCAGAATGCAATACAAAGATTTAGCTCCCTCTTGGCTTGTGCATCCTTAGCACACATACTTCCCATTCCTCCTCTCTTCCCTTTATAATAATAAAATTTTGGTGAGAACAGCGTGATATTCAGCATCAGCATTATCATTGCTATGTTTTTGGCACTAAGCCATTTAGGAAATTACAATTTTTCTTTTCCTGAACATCTTTATTTTGTTTTTGCCCCCCACCCGATTAAACATGAAAAAGAAAACTTTAGAGTGGTTATAATAGCATCACAGAAAGTAGGTTTCAGAGCAAAGACATTACCATGATAAAAGGTCATTTCAAAATGAAAAAGGGTCAATCAATTAAAATACCACAATTCTTAAACATACACTAATAACAGTTTCAGATCGGTGGAACAAAACCTGAAAGATACTGCAAATCCATAGGAACAGAAATAGATTAGTGGTTGCCTAGAATTGATTGGTTTGGGGAAGAAAGGAGTGAGCAGTAAGTATATAGTTTCTTTTGGGAGGGTACTGTTGTGTTGATGGTAGCTCACCTCTGAATGTAATAAAAAGATTATACACTTTAAGAGGGTGAATGAATCATATCTTAACAGAGATGTTTCAAAAAATAATAATATGAGGCTGCGGTGTTTACATTCTTTCTTAAACACTTACTGTGTTTTAAAATAAACTGCTGTGGGGGCAGAGAGATAATCCAGGGGTTAGGGCCTGGGCTTGTCTTGCACACAGCTGATCCTAGTTCAATACCCTGCACCTCACATGTGTCCAGGAGCTCTGCCAGGCATGATCCTGAGCACAGAGCCAGGAGTAAGACCTGAGAACCACCAGGAATGGCTCCAAAACTGAAAAAAAATTTATGAAAGAAACAAGACATAGATTCATTATAAAAAAGGAAATTAAAAATGTTAAGAGGCAGGAGTGATAGTACAGGAGGTAGGGGGGTAGTTGCCTTGCATCCAGGTTTGATCCCCAGCACTCCACCTGGTCCCCTGAGCTCCACCAGAAGTGATCCTTGAACACAGAGCCAGGAGTAAGCCCTGAGAACTGCCAGGTGTGGCCCAAAAACAATTTTTTTTTAAATGTTGTGGTGCCCACACTAGGGATTAGAGTCCCAACCTGTGATGGGGGTGGTAGGATCTGGGTACCTTATGCTGGGTATCATTAGCTCATACAGGCAAAGCATGTGCTCCACCATTGAGCCCCATCCCCCTCCTTTCTTGTGCTTTGAAGAGACAACATGTGTGACAACAATAGCAGAACGTCTGAGAGGAAAAACAAATATACTTCCACTACTTTCTTGTTGCTATGGTGACCAATGATCGCATCTTTTCAGTTGTGGTGCGTGTTAGGGCTTGCACACTGTAGTGGTGATATACTTGCACTTGATATATGACAAATAGCGGCGTGCCAAGATGGCACTCTTGCTCTCTGTCTCTCTGTGATTAGACCCTTCCTCAGGCCTTGCAGGTAGGCATTCAGTTTACCTATACTGCTACTCTCCCCTCCCACCCCAGCAAGGTTTTTACACTACATAATGTGAGAGCAGATAATAAGCTAAAAATGCATACTATAAATCCTAAGGTAAAACTCCAAAAAAAAAAAAAAGCCATAACTCCCATAGTTCGCAATGGTAGAAAATCAACCAAGACTTTTGTCATGAGTAAGGCAGTGTGTGAGATTCTGCATCTAGAGCTCATGTCTTCCAGCTTACTCACTACACTCTCTGCTGTGAGGAGAAGAAACCATACAGACATACAACATCTCTGCTCCAGAATTCCTGAGATTGAAACCATGCCAGAGAGCAGGGGGTGGACAGGGGGCTCAGCTAATCCCCTTGATAATAAAGTTAAGTGAAAAACAAAGACAAGGACTGGGAGATAAAAGAGGTTAAGGCACAGGACTAGCATGTTCCCAAGCATTCCCGGCACTACCTGGTCCTCTAACATCACGGGGAGCCCTGATGACCCCCAAACTACTGGGGGTCCTAGGTATTCCCCAAGTCTAGAACCACAAGCCGGGTTGACTGAGAATCGCTGGTGAGACTCCTCACCTTCAGAGTACCACTTAGGAGGCTCCCCCAAAAGAAGAAAAACCTAAACCCCTAATAATATGGTTGATAAGCCAATGAACAGATCACACTTTTAAAAACTTCATTATGTGGGGTTTGGGAGAAATAGTTCAAAGGACTCAGAAAAAAAAAAACCTGTTAGGGGCTGGAGCGATAGCATAACAGGTAGAGTGTTTGCTTTGCACACAGCCGACCCAGGTTCCCATATGATCCCCAAGCACCGCCAGGAGTAATTCCTGAATGCAGAGCCAGGAGTAACCCTGAGCATCGCCACGTGTGACCCTATCACTATCTTCCCGTTCATCATCTATTTGCTAGAGTGGGACCCAGTAACATCTCCATATGTCCTGTCTCATGCTAGTAGAACCCAAAGGCATCTGCTTGCTCCAGGAACATAAAGAGCCTCAAACCATTATATTAGGTCATGGGAATGACCTAATATAAATGTTACTGGTATTTGGCATATCAAATACGACACGAGCAGCTTGCCAGGCTTGCCGCGGGTGGCATACTCTTGTAGTCACCTCTAAATAAAGTATTTATTAATGAACCACGGCCGCTAGCGGCTGCGCAAGCCAGGCTGTGATAGTCTGGTCTGCTGGGTGGAATTGTGACGAGAGGGAAGTCGGACGTGGAAAATGGCAGCCCCCATGGAGTAGGGGGTCGTCTGGCTTGTTGTGAGGCTCTGCTGGGGTGGCAGGCCAGGGCTAGAACCCGCCATGCCTCCCGGGTGCCTCATGAGCGCTGGGCACAGGGAGAGCAAGTAGCAGCTCTGCCCCATGTCTGAGAGTCCAAAAAGAAAGAAAAATAGTTCAAAGGACTGGAGCAGTTGAGGATGCAGGAAGCCAGGGACCTGGTGCCACCTGGTGCCCCGCTTCCCACCCGCTGCTGGGAACTGCCTCGAGCACTGAGTTAGGAGAAGGCCTGGAGCATTACTAGCTGTGGCCCTGCCTGAAAGCAAAAGAACACATTCACAAATTAAATAATGAAATATTTCATCTAAGAAGACAGGAAGGGCAAAGGAAAGGGATGTATACAGCCAGGTAAAATAGAAAGCAAATTGCAAACATACTAATAATTAGCCTAAACACTTATTTTTTTTTCTTCTGGGGTCACACCTGGCGATGCTCAAGGGCTACTCCTGGCTCTGTGCCTAGGAATCACTCCTGTTAGTGCTCAGGGGAACATACGAGATGCCGGGGATTGAACCCTGGTCAGCCACGTGCAAGGCAAACGTCTTCCCTGCTGTACTATTGCTCTGGCCCCCTAAACACTTAAATTAAGAAGAGATTGTCATATTGGATGAAAAACAAACAAATAAGACTCAACTAACTACTCCATAAGAGATTTGCTTTGTGGGCAGAGAGATAACTGAGCAAGCAGGACCCCAGCCTTGCACGCACGTGACCGGGTTCCACATCCTGCACCACAGGCACCCTGACCTGCACCAGAATCGGGTCCCTGAGCCCAGAGTCAGGAGTAGCTCTAAACACAACCACTTCCTGGCCCCAAAAATATATGAAAAAATTACAATAAAAAAGAGTGAGACTCACTTTGAAATAAAGATTGATTCCTAAATGGTATGAGTAAAATGATGGGAAAAGATAAGCTATCAATGCTGGCTATAGTATCATCAGATGCAGTAGACACAGCAATAAAATCAATAGAGGATCACTTCTTAACAGGGGCCATTGAAGGGAAGACATAACAAAATTGTGTTTATGAGATCAGAGGTGACTACAAGAATATGCCGCCCGCACGGCAGAGCCTGGCAAGCTACCCGTGTCGTATTTGACATGCCAAATACCAGTAACAATTATAGATCTCATTCCCATGACCTGATGGAATGGTTTGAGGATCTTTATGTTCCTGTTGCAAGCAGATGCCCTTGGGCTCTACTAGCATGAGACAGGTCATATGGAGATGTTACTGGTGCCCGCTCGAGCAAATCGATGATGAACGGGAAGACAGTGATACATAATAACATCTTTTCAATAGGTATCAAGTGAAAACTCCAAATTTGAAGGAATGGGCTGATGAGATAGATCAAAGGGCTCCACATTCAATCCCAGCAGCACATGGGCCCCTGCACACCACTGGGAGCATTGAGAAGGGAGTAGCCTTCTCAGCCTGTGTGGCTCACCTCACACTCCACATAAATGAAATGCATAGACAAATCCACAGTTGTGGTCAGATGTTTTAACTTGTCGGTAAATTAAAAGTTCTCGCTGGCTGCTCTAATATCAGTCTGGCATGTGGATAAAAGGACGGCGAGTAGAAATCAAATTGAAGTATTACATGAGTTTGCTTCCCTACACTCAGTGGTACCATAACAGTATTACATTCATTAATAATTTAGGGGTCAGAGTGACAGTACAACAGGCAGGGCATTTGTCTTGCAAGATGCTAACCATGGTTTGATCCATGGCTCCCCATATGGTTCCCCAAAAAAGAACCTGTCAGGAGTTACCCTTGATCACAGAGCCAGGTGTAAGCCCTAAGCACCACTGAGTATGGTCCAAAAACAAAACCGAAAAACAATGATCATACTTTAATCACTGCCAAATTACGAAATAGATTTACTCATGGACCACCTCAGAGAGAAAGTGTGATAGCTCAGTCTCGTGGTGCTCAAACCTATCAAAATGACTTGGAGAGCTCGTTAAAAGTTCAGATTGCTGGGCCCCTGTAGTCGCTAAACTGAGTAGCCCTGGGTTAGGACCTGATCGTTTGCATTGTATCTGTCTATCTGTCTGTCTGTCTGTCTATCTAATCTATCCATCTATCTATCTATCTATCTATCTATTTCAGATTTGGGGGGCCACACCCAGTGATGCTCAGGGTTACTCCTGAGTCTGTGCCGAGATCGCTCCTAGTGGTCTGGTGGGGGAGGGGGTAAACCACACCAGATGGGTGCCTGGGCTAGAACCCGGGCCGCGGTGTGCGAGGCAAATGCCCTCCCAGCTGTACTATTTGCATTTCTAATAAGCTTCCAGATAATGCGGAATACTTTCGGTCCTGGCACACTCTTCGGGTCCCGCAGGTGTAGACTTCTGAAATTGCTTCTTTCCCGTTGAGTTCAAGAGCCCGGGGATGCTCCGAAGACTTCCCCCGGTGGGTGAACGCCACAGAGAAGAGGGAGCCCGGCCACGGGCGGGCCGCCACCGCCCCAAGCCGCGCGAGAACTTACGTGATTTCGCCTGCGTCAGCGTCACGCAGCGTCGGCCACGTTCAGCGGAGACGGGAGCAAGATGGCGATTCCGGGCAGGCAGTGAGTGATCTGGGAGTTAGGGTCAGTGTGGGGAAAGGAAAACCACGGCGACTGTGTCTCTGGCCAACGAGTAAACACGCGCTGGAAGTGACGGGGCTGTGTCCTCAGGGCTAAGGCCGGGGAAAGGAGGAATCCTGAGCCACACGTTCCCTTCCCCACCCCCATTTTCCAGGATGGAAGCCCGAAGTTTGAGGGAGAAACTTGTGAGGAAATAAAGGAAGTTAGGCTGAGGGGCAGAGAGCGAGACTTTTCTATTTTCCAAAAGCTCGGTCTGAGGCCCCTCAGTCTTGCTGCCTACCCCGCGCTTGAGTTTCTCCCCGGTTGGATGCTTTCAGGGCAGTGAGAAGAGAATCCCCGGCCGCCCTAGCGGGCCTTGTTCTGGCGGCCCAGCTCGGGGTAGCGTGCGGGGCCGAGAGCGTCCGAGAAGGGTAGGCGCATAGGACACGGGTCCGAGTGCTCGCGAGACGCGGCCACTCGCCAGGTCGCCTCTGCGGGACGGTCCGCGGGATCGCGGCTCTCCCTTCTCGCTGCGTGTCCAGCGGTGGACGTGGGGGACCGAAATGAGTTGGGGTCCGCCGGGGTGCTCGGGCAGAGGCTCCAGGACAAAGCGAGTGCACCTAAAGTCTAGGGGAATGGGAAATAGTGGGCCCCGGGGGCGACTTCGGGTTTCTGGGTTAGTGTGTGGGGGGCGTTCTTCTCTTGTTTAAAACTGTGTAAGTGCCCAGAGCGGGTGGGCGTGGGAGAGGGGTCTCGCCACTTTCTTGACTTTTGCTAGACCACAAAAAGGACTGGGCGCGTTTTTGTATTTAGTGGGCTTAGAGTGAGCGTTCTAACCGGGTTTTCTTTCTTTATTTTTTCTTTTTTCCCCAAATCGTTTCAACAACTGAAAAACAGTTCTGAGCTCTTCAGGGACTTCCTTGATTAAAATGGTGTTTTGAAGTTTGCCCTTGTTCACAAATAATCACTTGTGGCAACTAGAATTTTGGAATCATTTTAAAATCAGAAACAGTGGTGTGTTTGTATAGGCTGAGTGATATGCTTTGACCTGGCAGCTTCATCTGGAAGAAGCACTGCGTGTATTATTTTTAATATATAATGGTGTGATTTCTATTTCAAAAACAAATGCAGGTATGGGCTTATTTTGCCAAAGAAAGCACAGCAGTTACATCCTGTTTTGCAAAAGCCATCAGTGTTTGGGGATGATTCTGATGAGGATGACGGGGTAAGGGGGCCTGTCTTCCCTAATGCAGTGTTTGCAAGTATAGAATTGTTTTCAAAAGTCGAATTTGTCATTTTTCAGTAGTGTTTCGAGTTTAACTACAAAGTTATCAGAAGGAGTGATGTTAAAAGCACCAGATTTTTCCCTGTGATAAATGGATAACCTACATCTCCCCCATATGTACCTAATTACTGTTAAGTAATTACACAAAGTCTTGCCAAAACTGATGTAATACATTTTTTGTTACATCATTACATGCATTTTTAGAAACCCTATAAATACACTGATAAAATATTACTGATTACCTAGAAATGTTTAATTATGCAAAGTAGTTTTGTATGAGAAGACTATTTTGGGTTATTTATTATCTAAAAAATAATTGTTTCATTATAATTGTGGTAGTGCACAAGGTTACCATTGATAGTACAGTGACAGTAACATCTAATATGACTGCTTCAGCAACTAAAAGTATGAAACTCAGTTTATAGCAGAAACAACTCCAAATGTAAATTTCCATTGTTTATTTCTAAATGTTCTTTGGATTTATTAATCTGATACTTTCTATGCTCTGGCAGAAAACTAGCTTCTCTATCAGTTTTAACTAATTAGTTAATGACAAGGTAGGTAATGAAACATTGGCTACTTCTTGCTTCTTTCCGTCTATTGAAGAACTTTAGCTGCTTCCCCACTCTAAAAGAATTTGGGTTTAGTGGCTGGAGAGGTAGTACAGTGGGTAAGGCATTTGCCTTGCATGCGCGCAACCTCGCTCAGTTCCCAGCACCCTATATGGTTCCCTGAGCACTGCCAGGAGTAATTCCTGAGTGCAGAGCCAGGAGTCACCCTTGAGCAATGCTAGGTGTGACTCGGAAACTTAAAACAAATTTTTGGTTTACTTTACATATAATACATTTAGTAGTTTTTCCTGTAAATGTGGAAAATTTCCTCTACCCCTGAAGAGTTTTCAGACCCTTATGCAGTCAGTCTGTGTCCCTACATTCTGCCTAAAATTGAGTCTCATTGTGATGGGAACTGTTTCTGCTACAGAAAGCTATGTTAGTGCCCTGTTCCTGGCTCTCTACTCAGGAATAACCTTTGTCAGTGCTGGGGGACCATATGCATTGTAAGAGCAGAACCAAGGTTGGTTGGAGGCAGCCACTTGCAAGGCAGGTATCTGAAGCCTGCTACACTCTCTCCAGCCTCTCTCATTGTGATTATACTCAGATTTTCCAGAGCCAGTGAAGCAGCTTACACTTATCATATTACTTTCCAGTTTTTTGGATTGTCTTGTTTGTTATAAATTATAAAATTGTATTATATGTTATAATAGAATAATGTTATATTATCTGTTATATGTTCTAGATATGCATTCCTTATTAAATACAGTTTCTGAGTACTTTCTCATATGTGTTGTCTTTTTCACTTCTTGGTAAGTCCGTTGAGGCACTAAAGTTCAACTTTGAGATTAGCTTCTTAAATTTTCCTTTGGTTGGTACTTTTGTGTGTCAGTCTTAAACTGTTCCCTTATTTACTGTTCTGAAGATTTGTGCCTATGATTTCTTCTTTTTACTTCTTTTACCTTTTATAGTCACCCATTCTGAGTTTTTACATACGGTGTGAGGTAGTGGCCTCACTAATGAAGTTAGGTAGTGGCCTAACTTCATTCACTGAGGATATTTAGTTTTCTTCATACCATTTTTTGAAAACAATTACCCCACTAAATTGACAGCATCTTGGTGGTTTGCTTTAATATACATATAACCTTTTCAGTTACTATGGGCACACCAGAAATACAGGACTGTAGTTTCACATCAGTCAGCCTGGCATATTATGTAATGCAACATGGATGATTTTGTACAACTGATTTAGGAGATTATTTTTTCTTTTGTGCTGGGAATTAAGCCCAGGATCTCGCACATTTCCAAGTTTGTTGCTCTACCACTGAGCCACAGCCCTGGGGGAAAGTTCACTCATGTTACTGCTGTTTCTTTGTTACTGTGAAAGGAGATTGGTGGTAGACAGTGAATCTCTTTTGAGTAAAGATAGGCCAGGACCATTTTGCTCTTTCTTTCCCCTCTATATTCCTCATCTTTTGTTTATGAACTTTCTTTTATTTTGCTTTTTGGGTCACACTGTGTTTAGGAGTTACGTAATTTAGGAGTTATGCTCCTGGCTCTGCACTCAGAAATTATTCCCGATGGTGTTCAGGGGATCCAACCCAGGTTGGCTGCAGGCAAGGCAAATGCCCTACCCACTGGACTATTGCTCTGGCCCATATTTTTGGGACTTTAATGTCCCATATGGGAGATTGTTTTGGTTGGGGCCTCAGCAGTATTCAGGAGGCCAGAGACAACTCTAGGTGATAATGTGTCGAGTGGGTCAGAGCAGACAAAGGCAGGGCCTGAGGATGCCGATGAGGTGCTGCTAGGGCTGGCAGTGCTAAGGGCCCCAGGGTGGTGCTTGACTCTAAGGGGAGGTGAAAGGAGGTGGGCTTCCATGCTGAGGATGGATCTCGGGGCTTGGCACTGCAGGGCGGGCACCACTGGCCCCTGAGGTATTTTCCTTGTCCTAGTGATGGAAGATTTGAGAAAATAAGAGCATGGAAAAGCAACCAAGAGATAAAAATAGACTAATAGTGATAAATGGAGGAATACACCTTAGAGTTAGGAGTTAGAGTTAGGAAACCAGGAGTTAATGATTGTCTTTTCAAAAAAAAGCTGAAGTTGCTAGGGAGATTCTGTGTTCAGTTGCCGTTAAAAAGAATCTTCCATTTTTTCTACCTTCCAATGTTATTTTAGTCCTTCATAGATAGAGGTCCATCAGAGGTCAACAAACAAGGGAGCTGTAACTCCCTTCACAGTTTTTAGCGCAATTAAGAAATGTTGACAGTTTTCAATGCGCTTTTTTTTTCTGCTTTTTGGGTGATACCCAGCAATACTCAGGGGTTACTCCTGGCTCTGCACTCAGGAATTACTCCTGGTGGTCCTCGGGAGACCATATGGGATGCCAGGGATCAAACCCAGGCGCGGCACAGGCCTGCTGCGTGCAAAGCAAACGCCCTACCCACTGGGTTATCACTCTGGCCCCATCAATGCGCTTTTCTTACCTGTAATAAATGTCTGATGAGTTACAGGGGTTTTTTGTTTGTTTGTTTGTTTGTTTGTTTGTTTTTGGGGGTTCACACCTAGCAGTGCCCAGGGGTTGCTCCTGGCTCTGCATTCAGAATTACTCCTGGTGGTGCTCTGGAGACCATATGGGATGCCGGGATCGAACCTGGGTCGGCTGTTTACCTGGGCCCCTGAGTTCCAATTTTTAATCTTATTGTGAGGGAACTTTTTTTTTTTTTTTTTTTTTTTTTTTGCTTTTTTGGGTCACACCCGGCGATGCTCAGGGGTTTCTCCTGGCTCTGCACTCAGGAATTACTCATGGCGATGCTCGGGGACCATATGGGATGCCGGGATCGAACCCGGGCCGGCACAGGCCGGCTGCGCAAGGCAAACGCCCCTACCCGCTGGGCTGTCTCTTCGGCCCCAATGTGAGGGAACTTTTTTAGTTGAGTACACTATTCAAACATTAGAGGTTTGAGTATGAAAACTCATAATTAAAGATTTAAAACAAAATTTATCATGACTTGAATGAAAATCTAGAGAAAGAAATTGTGTGGTTTTCTTCATGAGGAGGACATTTGATTTACTTGGACAGAAGCAACTGTAAAAACAAAGCCACCTTTCCTTCCAGTGGTCCAGCAGAGGGGGCCCCTAGTAAGTGAATTCTATCTTAAAAATAGGTGCCTGTTTTCAGTTCGTTTAAAATGGGAAAGTGGTGGTGCAGCTCATTTAATGATTAGTTAATTTTTTTTTGGATAATGATTAGAACAAGAACTGGAGAGAGCTTTTCAGAGGGCTGGCGCAAATATACTTTTGTGTTCTGAGGCCTGGTTTCAGTCCCAGCACTCCGTGCTCCTTTCCCTTACTCTTGCCAGCAACAACCCCTGAGCACCACAGGATGTGGCCCAAAAGCCAAAAAAATAACAAATTAAGCTGCTAATTCTGACATTGAATGCCTTTTATTTTTTGGCCTTGGCCTGAGCATATTTTGTTAACATTTTTGTACTATGCTCCTCTAAGCAAAGTACAGTTACTTTTGTAGTCTTTACAGATTTGTTTTCTTCAATATTGTAACTCTCACATTAAATTTCCAAGTTGGAATCACCTTTCAAAACACAGTGCCAAAACTGATTCCTTTACAATTGCCTCTGGAAAGAATTTCTTCCTGAAGCATGTTTTTGTTTTGTTTTGTGTTTGTTTAGGTGGGCCATGCCCTGACTTTGCACTCAAGGATCACTTCGGCATTGAACCCAGCCAGGTCTACTGCATGCAAAGCAAGTGCCTTACCTTATTCTATGTACTCTCTCTCTAGCTCCATGGAACACTTTCTTAAAGCATCTAGTTGTTTTTTTTTTATTCCTTGTTACTGATACAGGTCTTGTTATTTGCATGTAAGGCATGTCACTGTACAAGATTATGAGCTTCATGAATTACAATATATGTATATTCTAATAAATATGCATAATGTATATATATATTTATACTGTCTTCCAAGAATGAATAAAGTTTACTCTGGTGTTTTAGCTATCCTATTCTATTTATTCATTTATTCATTTATTTATTTATTTGCTTTTTGGGTCACACCAGCAGTGCTCAGAGGTTACTCCTGGTGGTACTCAGGGAATGACGGAGATTGTACCCAGGGGATTATGGGGATTGTGCCCAGGTCAGCCACATGCAAGGCAAATTCCCTACCTGCTGTGCTATCACTCTGGCCCCAGCTGTCTATATTTTAAAGAATCATATAGACGTTCAAACATTGCACTTGATCACTTGACATCCCATTATTTGTCGATTTGCTCAAGCAGCGCCAGTAACATTTCCATTTGTCCCAGTCACATGCAAGTGTAGCCCAATGGCGTCTGCTTGCTCCAGGAATACAAAGAGCCTCAAACCGTTCGTTCAGGGTCTTGACAAAGAAGTCTGACCATCTTGTAGGTGGGTGGATACGTGATCTTTGTTGTCCCGTGGGATCCAGTCGATAAAGGCTCTAGTCCAACTGTCATCTCCAAATTGCATTACATGTCCTGCCCATCTGATTTTCGACGCCTTGGCAAAGGAGACAGCATCGCTAACTCAATCATCAACGGAGGTCAGAACTCCGGATTCCTTCTCTGACTTGAGTGAGGCATGATATTCCAAGCTTAGCTCTTTCGATTCCTCTTTGGGAGACCCAAATAGCGCTTTCATCCTGCTTTTGTAGGGACCAGGTCTCTGATTCATATGTTAATGCAGGGAGAACGGTGGAGTCAAAGAGATGTACCTGGAGCCGGAGGTTCTTTGTCCTTTTAGCTATTTCTTCATGCTCTTGGAGGAGTTCCATGCCGCTCTCTTCCTCCTGCGCAGCTCAGGTTTTAGGTCGTTCATCATGTTGACTTCTCCACCTAGGTACACATAACTGCTGCATTCATTGATGTTTGTTCCATTGAGAGTGAGTGGGGCCTCTGAAACTAGTTCGCTTTTCATGAACATTGTTATGTTGAGATTCAGTTGTAGACCTATCTTGCCACATTCTCGGTGGAAGTCAGCTAGCATTTGTGCTGCTTGGCTAATGTTTGGTGTTATTAGAATGATGTCATCAGCGAAGCAGAGGTGCTGTAGTTGCCGACCCTCTATCTTCACTCCCATTCCTTCCCATTCTAATTGTCTCATGACATTCTCAAGGGTGGCGCTGAAGAATTTTGGTGAAATGAAATGGTATCACCCCTGCCAAACCCCTCTTTGACATCAATGATTACTTCCTTGTAGAATGGTGAGATCCTGGTGGTGAATCCGTAATACAGCTCACGAAGGATCTTAATGTATTGGGTTTGAACACCCTGTTTGGCTAGGTTTTCGATGACTGCTTCGGTCTCAACAGAATCAAAGGCTTTCTTTAAATCAATGAACGTGAGACAGAGCAGCATCTTGAACTCCCTACAAACCTCCATGAGCTTAATTATCGTGTGGATATGGTCGATTGTGCTGAATCCTTTTCGAAGCCAGCTTGCTCGCATGGTTGTCCTTCATCTAATGTTCTGCCAATCCTGTTCAGGAGTTTGTAGATGACGGACAACAGGCAGATGGGGCGATAGTTGCCGATGTCGTGGATGTCTCCCTTCTTGAACTGTGGAACTGTCCTGCTGGTTTTCCATTGGGAGGGCACTTTGCTTTCAGACAGGTAGTGTGTGAAGAGCCGAGCCAGTGTATTGATGAGTACTGATGACAGATTCTTCAGGTGTTCAGCTCTGACTTTTGTCTGGGCTGGGTGCTGTTCCCTTCTTTTACCAAACGAAATGGCTTGTTGGATTTCAGAAGGGAGAACGTTGGCAATGACCTATCTATACTGCGGAATTTGGTATGTGGGCAGGTCGACGTGGCTATCAAAGAGATCAGACTTTGCAGACCACCTAATTAACTTTGTTTAGTGTAAAAACAGCCTTTAGATAATATGTAAGTATACAAGCCAAACTCGTAAAATGTCTTATAATAACAACTATTTTTCAAAAGCATGGTGGGCCTTCAGACGTGGTTCAAAGTGTTGGAGTACATGTTTTGCATGTGGAGGCCCTGATTTCATCTCCCGTACTGCTGGTCCCCCAAACACTGCCAGGAAAGCAACCCCATCCACTGCCCCAGCAATTAGCCCAAAACTAAAGGTGGGATTGGGAATGGGGGCACGCAGAGGGAATGGATGGATTTACCCTATAGACTAACTTGCTAGCCCCTTATCTATGTCCTTCTCAGAAGTAGTTGGAGCAACTAAGATTTCATGTTTCATAAAGTGATTAATGATTAAAATGTTGTAGGCTAGGTCAGACCTGGAACTTCTCTTTAGTTATTTCTTTGTGATAAAATCCTGTCCATTTTGTAGAGCATAATGAATTTTCCTATAAATCTTGGCAGTTGAAATGCTTACTTTGAGGGGCTGGAGAGATAGTCCAGCAGCTAGGGCACTTGCCTAGCATGCACCCAACCCGGGTTCAATCCCCCACGTCCCATATCGTACCCCATGCACCACCAGGAGTAAATCCTGAGTGCCAAGCCAGGAGTATCACCTGATGTGACCCAAAAAGAAAAAAGCAAATGCTACTTTGAGGTAATACTCTTGTTTTGTCTCCTAATTCATATGCCAGTGTGAAGTAATAAAAAAAAAAAAAAAAAAAGCAAACCGTGAGCCAGAAAGAGTGTAGCATGTAAGTGCTTTCCTTGCATGCTGCCAGCCCTAGTTTGATCCCCATATGCATATGTAAATGTATGTATATTCCCTCTACAAATTACCAGGTGTGATTCCAGAGCACAGAGTAACGAGTAACCCCTGTACATAGTTAGGTGTAACTCAAAACAAAAACTTCATGGGATCGCTTTTGAAAGAATATTAAGTTAATCTATACTAAAAATTAAATTTCATTTGGTAGACACGTTTGAAAGGTAAAATGAGAGGAGAGATGGGTCAGTGATCTGGAGTGCATTCAGAAGGCCTGGTTCCTTGGCGTTGCATGGTCTTGCAAGACCTGAGCCAGGCGTCACCTTGGACATCGCTGGGTGGGGCAAGAGCCCCTTCAAGTCAGTGTGTATATTGAATTATTTCAAAATGTAATCAGAATGCAAAAATAGCATATGATTATAAAAATTGTGAAGTTGAAGAGAAAATTGCTCATTTTGAGGTGGTACGATAAGGTTTTTCACAGACTGATTTTATTTTTACAGTTTTGAAGAATAAAAAGACGTGAATGCTTATAAACAATTATAGTAGTATAAAAGCATTGTTAATTAGAATACATGGTATACGTCTATTTCACTGTTTTTCTGCACTTTAATCCTTTTAAAACTTTTTTTTGAAACAGTAATTTTCAAAGGTCAGTTTTTCCTAATAAAAACCTAATACTGTTTTAGCTGGAAGCCTGTTTGGCTTGCAACCTATAACAAAAAGTTAAAATTTTAATCAGTCTCAGTATTATAGTTTATCTGAATCAATAAACTGTTGTGCTTTTAAAAAAAATCAGTTATAATCATATAATTTCCTATTTCTCTGTAAGTAGTCTGGTATAGTTCACATAAAATGGCAGTTTCTTTGGGGAGGGGTTGAGGGGTGGTATGGGGCCATCCTGGCCGTCCTCAGGGCTTGCTTCTGCTCTGTGCCCAGCATCACTACTGGTGGTACTCGGGAGTGGTGTCAGGTTTGGTCTTATGTAAGGCGAGTGGAGTGTCATGCACTCTGTATTTTCCCTCTGGCTCTGAAAGTCACACTTTCGTATAGATATAATAGCGTATGTGGAAATGGCAGGAAATTTAATTATTTTAAAAATCTAGTCTTAGCCATTTAGGAAGTAAAGTCACAATATTGATACTTCTCAGTTGCAGTATTGGCAATGAGGGATTTAAAATAAATCTTCGGTTTTTGCTTAAAATGTATTCCTTCACCTTTCTCTGAGAAAAATATGTGAAAATGCAAGAGAGGAAAGAAAGGATTCAGAGAAATGGCAAGAAAGTTTTAGGTATGTTTGTTTTCTTTTTTTGGTCTCCCAGTACGGTAAGAGATATACAGAACTAACTGGGACTGTTCAGGTTATGAAGATGGGGTAATGAGGATTTTTTTTTTTGGAAGGAAATGGTATTAATCACAAGGCCTCATGGATATGTAAAGTTGTTCTGTTTATCATTTTAAATCGGTTTTTTTTTTTTTTTTTTTTTTGCTTTTTTTGGGTCACACCCGGCGATGCTCAGGGGTTTCTCCTGGCTCTGCACTCAGGAATTACTCCTGGCGGTGCTCGGGGGACCATATGGGATGCCGGGATGGAACCCGGGCCGGCACAGGCCGGTCACGTGCAAGGCAAATGCCCTACCCGCTGGCTCTCCTCTCCGGCCCCTGGGGGGTTACTCTTGACTCTGCTTCTAGACCTTGCGGATCCAGGATTGAACCTGTGTTGGCTGCATGCAGGCAAGTGCCTTAAACCTGTACTTTGGCTACAGCCTCCCATGCAGATTGTTTTTTAATGATTCTTTTTCAGTAATATAGTATTTTTATATTCAAGGAGTTTTTATGTTTTCTCTTTAGCTCTGAGTTCAGTCCTCAGCACTGCAAAAGAAATAAAATCTGTTGGTGTTCTCTGCTTGGTGAGACTCTTTTCCTACTTTAGTTTGCTAGCCATGATTTCCTTCAGGTCTTTGGACACATTTGAATCTGAATATAAGTCATACTTTCCCTTTACTGTGTGTGTGTTGTAATTTCTGGTCGAAAACTGAACATTTAATATGAAGTGACAACTGGAGGGACAAGCCTTCCCTCTTCCTAGGGTTTATTTTTAAGGGAGTGGTGCTGTTTTTTATTTAGTGTCTCTTGAATTATTAAAGTTTGTCTGTTAGGTGTGCCCATTGGGTTCTTCTCAGTTAACTTAATCGTTAAAAATTTGACAGGTTTTTTTTTTTCTTTTTGGGTCACAGCCAGCAATGTTCAGGAGTTATTCCTGACTCTGCATTCAGGAATTACTCTTGCGGTGCTTGGGATGCCGGGGAATTGAACCTGGGTCCGGCATTCAGTTAGAGCTTAGGATTTCAGATCTTTTCCTGGTTACACATGTGACTTTTATAATCCAGGAATAGGTTGGCTTTTCCAGAATGGCCTATGATGGCCAATCCTGTCTTTTAGGTTTTCTTTTTAATAAACTTTGTGGTTAGCCTATTGTTTGTCTCATCAAACTTTCATCCCCTTGATGTTCAAGAGTGTCTTTAGTGGATTTGACTGATTCCCAAAGGGAAAAGACTAACTGTTCTGTCTAATCAAATAAAGAATGCCTGTGAGCTACTTTTGTAGGAACACTAGATTGGTTCAATAATAGTGGAGTTTTAAGGGTCTCTAGTCCAGTTTTGCCCTTCCTATGTCTGTCAGACTGCTAGTTTCTGTGGGTTTTTAGACTACAGCGGCTTGAAGAGGGCATGAGGTAAATAGGGCAAGTTAAAATACCACAGAGCTCTTGCTGAGATTTAACTGCTGTTAATAAAAGCCCCTAGATTGTTATAAACCTTTGGTTAATATTGAAAATTCTACAAAAGCTGATTCTGGCTTATTTATTTTGGGGAGTGGCACCAGTGTTTTCCATATTTTTTTTGAAGAGAATTTTTTTAAGCTCCGCACTCTAAAATTTCCAGTGACTTTCCAGGCTGTCTCTTCAGATTCACCAAATACAATTTTTTTTTCTGACATATCTAATAGAGTTAGCTTGTTGGTTTTAAAATTCCTGCTGACTTTGATTTGCTCTGTGAATCAAGATTATACTACATAGTCATGCTTTGTCTTGCTTTTTTCTCTAGAATGTCCTGTCCTTTTTTATTTTTTTTATTTCTTCACTTCACTTCACTTGTCTTCCTGTTCATCGATTAGCTCGAGCGGGCACCAGTAACATCTCCATATGTCCTGTCACATGTTAGTGTAGCCCACGGGCATCTGCTTGCTCCAGGGGCATAAAGAGCCTCAAACCATTCCCTCAAGTCATGGGAATGAGGTCTATAATTGTTACTAGTATTTGGCATATCAAAATATGACACGGGTAGCTTGCCAGGCTCTGCCGTGCGAGTGGTATACTCTTGTAGTCGCCTCTCATCTCGTGCATAAATCTTTTTAAAAGATAAACTACCCAATGAAATTAGTCAACAGGAATAAAGAACTTGAAAAATAAAAATAACTTTAGTTCTTTTTATTTTATAGCCAGTGTAGTTCCTATATTATTTTATTACGCCACCTTTAGACATACAATTACAAGACACCCATGCTTGAGTTTTGTTCCTGCAGTGTTTCAACACCCATCCCTCCACCTGTGCACATCTCCCATCACAAATGTCCCCACCTTCCTTCCCCCTCCCCAGCCCACCTCCATGGCGGGTTCTGTATCTCCTCTCTCTATCTCTCCTTCCTGCCTACCTTTCCTACACCATGGAATGTAGTATATTCTAGGACATGATTGGTTCCACTAGTTTGGACAGCGAAAATGGCAGCTATTATGGTGGGCGAGTCTCATCCGGCTGCTTCTGGGGTCCCCTAGAGGTGATGGACTAACACCCAAAACCCATCTGTCCTCCTGGGAGCCTCATGGTCAGCTGGACTAGGGGGAGCTGAATGCCAGCTCTCCCTATTGCTTCTGAGGCTCTGCATGCTATGGCTGGTCGCCCCGGGGGCAGTTCCTGGGCGGGCCACAGGGCCCCGGAACAAGATAGAGGAAGGGGTGGCCCCAGCTCCATCTGACGAATGCCCAGTGACTTCCACTTCTGGGAGCCGCCTTCCTGGACTCGAACTTGGCTACACTGTTAAGCTGGTCTTGATTGGTGTCTCTCCTGGGCGGGTTCTGATGTGCTACAGTGTCCGGACAGCGAAAATGGCAGCTATTGTGTTGGGCGAGTTTCATCTGACTGCTTCCGGGGACCCCAGAGGTGATGGGCCAACACCCAAAACCCATCTCTCTTCCTGGGAGCCTCATGGTCAGCGGGCTAGGGGAGAGCTGAGTGCCAGCTCCCCCATTGCGTCTGAGGCTTTGGATGCAGGGCCAGAGCCATGGCACAACGGGGACGGCATTTACCGTGCATGCAGCTGACCCGCTTCCATCCCTGGCATCCCCATATGGTCCCCAAGCACTGCCAGGAGTAATTACTGGAGTAATTATCAGGAGTGCAGAGCATCACTGGGTGTGACCCAAAAAAGAAAAAAAATTGCATTGGATGATTAAGTCGATTTTAGTGTCATCATCAGTTTGGTATAGACGGTAAACTTTTTTATTGGAATTCTGTTGAATTTTTTAGGTTAATTTAGAAATAATCAGCATGTTATTATTTCAGTCTTTTTGCTTTATATGACACATCATATAATTATATGATATAATTATATGAATATATAATATTATATGAAGCTCCAGCCCCTGAAAAAAATATTAAGCCATATTTTACAGATAAACTTAAAATGGTTGGTTTTTGTTTTTTGTTTTTGTTTTGGTGGGAGGAGAGGTAGAGCATACCTGTTTGTGCTCAGGACTTACTCCTGTTCTGCTTTCAGGGATCACTCCTTTCCAGGGCTCAGGAGATCATATGGGGTGCCAGGGATTGAGCCTGGGTTGGCCGAGATACTTGGCAAGCTCCCTCCCTCACTGGTACTATTTTGAGCCCCTCTTTTAATGTTTCTTGCAAAAATTGGTTTCAAGGCTATGAACTGCTGAAGTTGTTGCCCATCTGTGAAGCTTTGTATCATTCCTGAACAATAAATCTGATTAATAATCTAGGTGAACTCGAGTATTTTTTGGTGAGATGTTCATTTCAGTGAGTTTTGTGGGGTTTTTTGTTTGTCTTTTTTCTTTTCTCCCAAATTAGGTCTTCCCTTTCTCCTCTGGTCTCTGTTGTCCCACTTGATAGATAATGCTATGATCTGGTGGTGGGTTGGCAGTGCTGTGGGTTTGCGCCACACCATCTGTGCTCAGGGCTTACTCCTGACTGCACTCAGAAAGCCAGGCTTGGGGGCCCAAATGTGGAACTATGGATGGAATTCAGGTCAGCTACATGAAAGGCAGAGTCTTGTCTTAAACTATCTTTCTAGCTTCCCTGCTATGATTTTCATGGTAGGTATTTCTTTGAATTTGTTGCTTTCTCTCATATGTCTTTGGTTTTTGTCACTATTATGGTGTGTCTTGGAGATTTTTCTGTTTAGGTCTATTTTTGGTAGGAACCATTGGATTTGGATGGCTACACTCCTGACTTTTAGGAAGTTCACAACTACTATTTCTTTTGACTAGTTTTCTTTATCTACTTAGTTTCTTGTTCCTCCAGTACTCTGATGAATTTTGTATTGTTTTCTCTTGAACTTGTCCAGTGATTCTCTGTGTGCTATTCATTTCTTTTTCAGACTTTTTCAGTCTTCTGTTATTTTCTAGAGGGTTCCTGCATCTCATTTTGGAGCACACTGATTTTTTTTTCTTCAGCTCCTATAACTTTGTTGCTGAGGCCTTCTGTTGATTTTTTTTTTTTTGCTTCAGCTACCATAATCTTCAGTTCTGCCATTTTTTAAAATATGATTTTCTCATTTTGACACTCCATACATCTTAGCGCTTTACTGACTGCCTGTTTCTGTGATCTCTGATCTCATTAAATATCCTCAACATGGTGTCTTTACAGTCATTATCCTGAGAGATTACAGAGCTGCTTGGCTACTGGCAGAGCCATCTATATATCTTCATTGAGCTTGGTGGGTTTCCTTGGGGTTTCCTTTGAGTCTGCTTTGCTGTAATTCACCCTTGTGGGAGCTCTCTGAGAGCTCAGGCTGAGTGTGTGTCTTTTCCTACAATACTGGTTCTCACTCAGTGGCAGGAGGTATAATTGTGTGCACTATTATGTGTGATGGGTAGAGGTATTATATGGCTTCAGAGTACAAGCACTGGTGAATGGAGTTCGGGGTGTAGGGGTGGATGCAGGCCTGAGAAATGAGTAAGCCGAAAGCTCTGGGGTCTGGACATGAGCTGTAGAGATGGCAGGTGATGGATCTGAAGGCTGCTGGGACCCACATGGAAAGAGGTTCACTTCCAGTTCCCAAAAGACCGGGAATATCAGCTGAGAGGTCATCCTCACCTGGGAAATGAAATAGCCAACATAGGGTCAGTGAATGAATTGGCTTAAAGAGATGATAGAGGTCACTGAATGTTAATTTTAAAGGTGACAGGAACAATAGGGTAGACAATGTGACAGGCAGGTATTTAGGAAAATTGATCAATCTTTGTCTTTTTCTTTGTATTAATTGTGATTATATTAAACCTTTGTCAGTACCTCATTTGTCTTTTTCTGTATTCTTGTTTATTAGCTCATGGTAGTGTTTTAGTCCTCAGTAAGATTTCTTAACTCTAAGATCTTATTTGTAATCCCTTTTTATTGTTTTATCTGTTAACACATTTATTTAGTTTATTATCTTATTGTGAAAGAACTTGATGGGGCAAAGAAGGGGATAGTTGATGACCTAAAGGAGTAACGGTAGGGTTTATAGAACTTCCCCTTTTCTTAGGAGACATGATGTGTGCATGTTTAAGAAAAAGGAGGAATCCAAAAGGAAAAGAAGCTAAGAAAATAAAGATATTAATAAGTAAATAGGCACATACACACACAGAGTACGTAGGCGGTATTTTGGCTTGATTTTGAGCCAAGGAGGTCTGCAAGCTTTTAATTCCATGCTTCTAAACATTATACATACTCCTGAGAAGCAGTTTGTTTACAGTGGATTTCATGAATTTTCAGAGGGTTGGTTTTAGAAGGAATAGTTGGTTGACGGACTGATGATCAAGAAAGACTTGAAGATTTGGACTGGATAGATGGTACAGGAGGTCAGGTGCTTGTCTTGCTTGTGGCTACTTAGGCTGCAGCCCTAGCTCAGATCCCAGGTGCCACATACAGTCCCCTGAGCACTACTGCAGTGCTGGGCACAGCTCAAACAAACAAAGTCTTTCCAATTATTTGAGCCCAGGACCCAAGTTCTTTGTACATGTAAACATAAAATAGGTTTTGCAGTTTTGTTGTTTGTTTGTTTGTTCGCAGCCACACCCAGCTATGATCTGGGCTTACTTCTTGCTCTGCTGTCAGGGATCACTCCTGGCAGTGCTTGGGGCCTTCTGGGGTGTTGGGATGCTACATGCAAGACATGTGCCCTACCAGCTCCCATGATTTATTTGGGGATGGTTTCATTGGGGTGGGGCACACCTGGATTTACTCAGATTGTGCTTCTGGCTTTGGGTTTAGGGATCACTCCTGCCAGTACTGCAGACTATGTACAGTGCTGTGGATTGATTGTGTGTTGGGCTAGGCAAGTACACTCTCTGCCCTGTTGCATGTCTTACTTAAAAGTACTTTTTCTTCTGATGGGGGCTTCCCCAGCAGTGTTTAGGGGCCCAGAAACATTCCTGGCAGCACTTGCCCAGAAGTGCATGCCTGCTCGGGTTCTCTGACTCATGATGTAGTGTCCTCTCACCTGGTGGTGGGATCGGCCTCCATGGCCAGAGCAGGTGGTTATGGGGTAGGATGGGTGGAACAAAGTTGTGGGCAGAGCTAGGAATCAAATTGGATCTTTAACATGTAAGGTAATGCACTCTAACTCTTTGAGTTGTCTCCTAGGTTTCATATTTAAATCTAATTTTAGGAACTGGGGAGATAGTGCAAAGGGCTGGGTGCGTCTTTGAGGCTTTGAGGCTCGAGGCCTTGAATGATGGATAGTTCAGTCACCACCATTGCCTGACCCCTCAACTATAGCTGGGTCTCGTGTTGGTGGGTCCCATTCTTGCCAGGAGTGGCCTCCCTAGCCCTCTGAGGCCAAGAAATAAAAGTAATTTTAGTAGTTTTAAAATAAATAAAAGATGTTTTATTTGGCAGGATGAAATGCATGGTAAAATTGGTGGCGGGGGGAATAGTACAGCAGGTAGGGAATTTGCCTTGCAGGTGACAATCCAGATGCCATCCCTAACACCCCATGTGGTCCCCCAAACCTGCCAGGAGTAATCTTGAATGCAGAGCCAGGAGTGGTCCCTGAGCACAGAACCAGGAGTAACCCCTGAGCACTGCTGGGTGTGACCTCACCTAAAAAAAAAAAAAAGGAAGAGAAAATTATGCTCTCCGCTCATGAGAGTCACTTTTATTCAGTCACCAATCTGCACTCCATATTTATTCATGTAGCTCTAATGGTGATTATAATTTTACATAGCATTTTATGACAACTGTCTTCTAATAAAGATGTGTATTCATATATTTTAAGAGGTGTGTTTTACTCTATGTAAGTTACCTTTCCATACAGCTCTGAAGCTGTCTAGATATGTTTTCAAAACAACTGGAAAGAAATAATATATTTTTAAAATATTAGAAAGTTTTATTTGTGCATTTCATTTCCATGCAAATAAGGATATGAACAGATACTTCTGTAAAAAGGGTATCATGTATGATTGGATCAAAAAACGCTCTTCTGGCTGGAGCTGTAGTACAGCAAGTAGGATGCTTGCCTTGCATGTGGGTGACCTGGGTTCTATCTGCAGGTTCCCCAGCACCGCCAGGTGTAATCCCTGAGTACAGAGTCAGGAGTAATCTCCCCCCCACCCATGCTATTCTGTGTCGCCTCTGCTGATGTAAAAATTTATAATATATTAAATTCCTGTAAATTAGTTAACCTTTTTTTGCATGAAGTGGCTTAGGCAAGATGCTGTGGGACTCCTGAACTATTACTGACTGCCCTCAGAGGTTACTCCTGATCCCTGATAGTTCTCTGGGGACCATATGCAGTGCTTAGGATCAAAGAGGAATCAGTTATATGCAGTATAGCTGATTTCTGCCCCCCCACCCCCTTTTGGGCCACTCCTGGCTCTGCACTCATGAGTTAATCCTGGCAGTGCTCAGGAGACCATATAGGATGTCAGGCATCAAACCTAGGTTGGCCACGTGTAAGGCAAACATCCTGCCCACTGTGCTGTCGCTCCGCGCCCTGCAACACAAGCCCCTTAACTTCTAGACTATCTCTTAGGTTGGTCCAGTAGGCTGGTCTTTTTCTCATAATCATTCTATGTCATGTTTCTTTTTTTTCCTTTTTGAATCACACCCGGCAATGCTCAGGGGTTTCTCCTGGCTCTGCACTCAGAATTTCTCCTGGCGATGCTCGCGGGACCATATGGGATGCCGGAGATTGAACCCGGCGGCATGGGCCGGCCACGTGCAAGGCAAACACCCTACCCGCTGGGCTATCGCTCCAGCCCTGTCATGGTTTTATTCTCCAGTCAATTCCAATGCCTTTTTTTATTCTATTTTTATACTGTACTGTTGTATATATTAAGTTAAGAATTAGAAAAACTATAATTTGCTCTATATTATTCACTATAAGCTTTTATATGAATTATCTCATGTTAGATTACCATATTTTGTCAAATCTGTGATACTTTGATATTTCCTTGATGTTACCAGAAAGTGTCATAAAATCTTCATGCGTGCATAGTCACTATATACCTGGGTGACAGCTTCTTTGGTTTGGGTGGTCACACCTGATACTGCCTAGGGGCTCCTGCCAGTTAGTTGCCAGGGGGTTGCTCCTACCTGTGCCAGGAGACTGCAGTGCTAGGGACTAAATCCACAGATCTCACACTCCAGCCCTTTGAGTCATTGCCCAACCCCTATGTATTTTGAAATGATTTTGTTTATTATAAGAACATGATTACTATTACATTACCCTGAACCCTGGCTGTGTTCAGGGATCATACGGAGTACTAAGGATCGGACCAAGTGAGCCACTGCAAGGCAAGCACCCTATCCACCATACTGGCCTCTGGATACAATGTATTTGGGGGATGTGCGGTGGTGACGTTAGGCCACACCTGGCATGCCCTGGGAATTGTCTCTAGTGCCTGGGATTTACTCAGGTACCACATGCAAGGCAAGCGCCTTACCTCCTGTTCTCTCTAGCCCTGGATGAAATTTTTTGTGACTTGCTATTGTCCTGTCTTTATTAACTTTAAATTTTGTTTATATTTGGGCCACACCAGTTGTGCTCAGGGCTTTATCCTGGCTCTAAGTTTAGAAATTTCTCAAGGGACTATGGGTTGCTGGCAATAGACCTGGCTGGGCCAGCCATGTGTAAGGCAAGTAAGTGCCGTTTCCTTTAGTGTTTAACACAATAAATGAAGTTATTTGATAATGTCTGGAATATCCAGACCCATCTCGTTATTTAAAATTTTTGCTATTTCTAGGAATTGAAATAGGGTTGACTACATGCAAGATAAGTGTCTTAACTCCTGTACTGTCTCTTTGGTTCCTCTTTTAAGTCTTGATCTCCTGTTTGGGTTGTAGCTAAGAATGATTTTATTAGGAAAATTACATAAATAAGACAGTCGCTTGGAGTTATGTTTTTATTATTTCAGTTGGCATGTAATACCTCATTGTAGCCCTTTTATAAAGTCATCCTTTTTAGCCGACAATTTCTAATTAGTAAAAGCTTTACAAAATTTGCTATTCAATAACAATTAGTTTTGTTTCGAGAACCATACATATATTTTCATGTACTTATATATAGACTTTGATGCTGCATATTTGAGTTTTTCCATAAAAAAGTCTTTTTTAAAAGTTTTTTATTTTTAATGTTGTGTTTCAGTGTATATGAGTCAAAAAAGCAATAATCCTCCAGCCATTCTTGAATTTATCAAAAGCTGAAAATAAAGTAGATCAGATCACTTTCTGAAACAAAATTACTTTATTGGTTTAGTAATAATTTGAGGTTACTTTAAAGATAAGCAGCAGCAGTGGGGAGGAGATTCATTTCCTGCTTTGGGGCTTTATCTGCTGGAACTACATCTTCAGTGTCAAGAGATTGTGTGTTTATAACTGAACTCTAATAAAATATACTGGGGATCCTGTACACCTGACTCGATACTGAGATTATATATTAGGTGTTGGACTGTTGTTTGTCTTTGGGGAATACATTACCCAGTGGGTTTTATTAAAACTTGACCTTTGTGGTGAGGATTATAAGTAGTTTGATAATTGTGTTAGCTGTTACTAGTTAATGATGATATAGCTATGTACTATAACGTTTTTAATTTATGAATCAAACAATACTTGGAAAAGTTTATAGCGAATGTCTTCAGTAAAGCTTTTAATACTTTTCTCCTTGTTGGGGGCATACCCCACAGTGCTCAGTGCTGTCTCTGCTCAGGGATCACTCCTGCCAGAGGTTAGAGGACCATATGGAGGACCAGGGATTGAAGTTGGGTTGGTTGCATGGAAGGCAAGCAACTGATCTGCGATACTATCTCTTCAGCTTGTTTGTTTTTTTTTTCTTTTTTGGGTCACACCCAGCAATGCTCAGGGGTCACTCCTGGTTGTGCACTCAGGAATTACTCCTGGCGGTGCTCGGGGACCATATGGGATGCCGGGATCGAACCTGGGCCAGCATGGCGCGGCTGCGTGCAAGACAAACGCCCTACCCGCTGGGCTATTGCTCCAGCCCCTCTTCAGCTGTGCTTCATCATGGGGTTAATTATTATTTTTTGTTTGTTTGCTTTTGGTTTTTTTTTTTTTTTTTTTTTGCTTTCTAGGTCACACCTGGTGATGCTCAAGGATTACTCCTGGCTCTGCACTCCTGGTGGTGCTCAGGGGACCATATGGGATGAGGGAATGGAACCCAGGTCTGGCCACATGCAAGGCCACATGCAATGCCCTACCTGCTGGACTATCTCTTCAGCCCCTGGGGGTTAATTCTTAGTTTAGTTTTTATTGCTATTGTGAATGTTTCAATATTTTCTCAGTGATCGTTCTCACATAAAGCAGAACTATTGATGTTATAACTTCATTTTGTATCTGGCAGTCTTTATAAGCTTATTCGAGTTCAGCTATCTCTGCCATGTACTTCATCTCCCAATCCTTTTTTTTTTTATCCTGGTATTATTATATTATACTGGTATTATTATATTTTATATTATATTATAAATATATATTTATAATATTTATATTTATATAAATATATAAATGTATATTATATATAATATATATAATAAATATATATTTATAATATTTATAATATTGTAAATATATATATTTATATTATATTATCCTGGTATTATTATATTTTATACTGGTATTATTATATTAACCAGTACTATTTTGAAGAGCACCTCAGTAATACTGTTTTCTTAAATAGAATGCTTCTGAAGTTTTTCCACTTAAGATTGATGTTGTTTACTGACTTTATATATATAGGAATTTTCCTTCTGTTTGTAATTTATGGGGAAATAAACTATTAGGTTTTAAAACTTTAGCAAATGTATGTTTCAAATCTGCTGAGATAGTCAACAGTTAAGGTGATTTGTTCCATTTCCAATTTCAATAAAAATTGAACAGATAGACCTGGAACTTCTTGTTTGGACCACTTATTTTCAATTAGATGTATTATTTTTAACATACTAATGGGTCATTTCACTAATACTTTGACTTTTCAAACATTTATGTTCATAAATGAAATGGAATTTATTGTCTCAAAATGAACTTTGAGATTTTAATGTTGTTTAATTTAGGCTTGAGTGGCACAGAGGTCAATGCTATTGAAAAGTAATTACTTGGAGTTTAATGTGAAGGGAGTGTACCATTTCTCACAGAGTCATAGGGAGGGCATCATGTTTTAGTCAGGAGTCAAAATAAGGTGCAAAAACTAAAGCATAGCAGGGAAGCCATTTAGAATGGGCTCATCTGAATAATGGCGATAGGTTCTGAACTGTAGGAGCAATCTCCAGTTGCCTTATACTTGACATTCAGTGATTCGAACAATTTATAAAAGTATAAAAGCCTGATAGGCAAGGTCAGTTCAAAGTTCAGTCCAAAGTACAGGTTCCGGCTTTGTTTACATGCCTAGGTGAATGGCATGCTCTAGCTAGCTCTTGTAACTCTCTAAAAGAATTGACTAATCCTTTGAGGGTTAATTTCCTTAGTCAGCAAGACCACACATGTCAGAGCACCAGGGCTACAAAAATAAGAAAATATAGCCAGAATAGACTCAGAATCTAAGGAAAATACAAAACAGTTATATAGATGACTAGGTGTTTTTTTTTTTTTTTTGCTTTTTGGGTCACACCCGGCAATGCTCAGGGGTTTCTCCTGGCTCTGCACTCAGGAATTACTCCTGGCTGTGCTCGGGGACCATATGGGATATCGGGATCGAACCCGGGCGGCACAAGCCGGTGCGTGCAAGGCAAACGCCCTACCCGCTGGGCTATCGCTCCGGCCCCTGATGACTAGGTTTAAAGTCAAAATGATATTGACATGATGGCATATGTGTCAGTATGTTAGCCTCATATCCTAAGCTAATTGTTTCAACACCCCTTTGTTTTCCATTATCTGTAATAACTTATAAAAATGGGAATTATTTGGTCCTTGAAAATTTGGTAGAATTCAGTTTGTAAGCAGGTAGTTATGGTTTATGTAAATTTTTGCTTACATTTTTTTTTTTTGGGGGGGTCACACCTGGCAATGCTCAGTGGTTACTCCTTGCCTCTGCACTCAGGAATTACTCCTGGTGATGCTCGGAGACCTTAATAGGATGCCAAGGATCACCCCTGGTTGGCTGCATGCAAGACAAATGCACTACTCAATTGTACTATGGGCCCCAATTCTTGTGTATTTTTAAACGCAAGTGTATTTTCTTTTTTTTCTGTAGCATGCAGACTTATTAGCTTGTGTTTTCATTCATTTTACATAATTTTTCCCCTTATCTGTTAGATTAAAAATAGAGTTCAGGGGCGGAGCAATAGACCAGTGGGGTAGGGTGTTTGCCTTGCGGCCGACCCGGGTTCAGTCCCCGGCATCCCATATGGTCCCCCGAGCACCGCCAGGAGTAATTCCTGAGTGCAGAGCAGGAGTAAACCCTGAGCATCGCCAGGTGTGACCCAAAAAAGCAAAAAAAATAAAAATACAAAAATAGGGAGTTCAGAATCCCCATGTGAAGTGTTGATGCCTCTTGTCCCTGGGGCGAAGGGATGCAGCTCCAGGAATTTCTGCACTTTGTACTTTGGAGTGTTTTGACTCTTGAGGACAAGACTGTAGAGAGATTTATGATAGATTTTTATGTATCCTAATAAATATCAAATGTTTTTGATTGCAGCCTTTATTATCTTGTCTAACTTCTGATTTCACTGTAGAAATAACCAATTTCACCTTGAGATGAAATTTGTATAGCATAATATTTTCAACTTTTTTTAGAATAAATTCAGTTGCTTCTATATGGCAACTTGAGTTAATTCTTGGGCAGAAAACCTAGGTTCCACAAGTGTATTTGTAGTACGAAACATACAAATATGTATATGAATACAGAGATCTCTTGGACATAGAACTGGAAATTCTCTTCCCCCAAATGGATGACACTGAGAAAAAAAAAAGATGTTAATCTTTTGCACTTTTTTGTCTGATAGCCCTCACTGGGGAAAATTTCAGAACAAAGAATATAATTGATCCCAGAGAAAATAAAGTAATCTGGTATTGGGTATTAAGTTTCATCAGTTAATGCTCGAGATGAGAGCCTTCTACTGAGACTATACCACCTACACGGCAAAAAGCCTGGCAAGCTACCCGTGTTTTATTTACTTGTTATGCTAAAAACTAGTAACAATTATGGACCTCAGTTCCATGACCTGAAGAATGGTTTCGGGCTCCTCCTATCCCTTGAGCAAGCAGATGCCCTTGGGTTACACTTGCTTGTAAGGACTCATGGAGATGTTACTAGTGCCCACTCGAGCAAATTGATTAACAATGGGAAGACAGTGATACAGTGATTGGGTATGTTAGAGTATTTGTACAGGGGAAAGTGTTGGCAGTTAGGCACCTCCCACCCCCTCAGGATTGAACATTAAAAGAAACTTCTGTTTGTTTGGTTGAATATAGGGGACATCTTACAATTCTGGTGTCTCTTAGAAATAGAAACTAAAGTATACCAGGTCAAGTAATGGAACAGAGCAAGTAAGTGTCCTTAACTCTTCATGTTCCCCAAAAAAAAGGAGTATTTGAGGATTATTTTTATTTTGCATGTGAAGGAATACACTTGGAATTTTGATCCAGTTTACAAAATGTGGTTTTCGTATCTGCTTGGATGTGAGTTTAGTTCAGGGTCACAATAACAGGTTAGATAGGAATGGAAAAGGTCAGGAAAAAAGAGTTAGTGTCCAACCCTCCATATCTTTAACAGATGCTACAATGTTTATCTTAGTAACTCTTAAACAGTGAGTAAGTAAGTGTAAAGGGAGGGAAAGGTCACTGTGCAGAAATGAGAAGTTACTCCTTAGAGCCACACCTTGGTTTTGTAAACTTAAAATACTCAGAAGAGTGTTCTTGCTTGGAAACTTCCCGACCCTTTTCTTTATCATGTAGACAAAATATTAATTCTGGCTGGTGTGCCTGCAGTTTTGATTTATGTCACAGCCTGCTAAGTGCTCTTGGGCTCCTTCTGACTTAGTACTTAGTGGTTGCTCCCAGTTATACTCAGGGAGCCATGCAGTGCCAAGGATCCAACCCGGGCCTTTAGCATGCAAAGCATATGCTCTAGCTAACTGAGTTTTGCCCCCAGATCCACTGCAACCTTTTATAGCTTAAAATACAACCTTGCCTCTTTCTTTGGCTGGATTTCTGAAAACTGTGACAGAATTGAGTAATTGTAATAAGGACCTTATGACTTCAGAGTTAAAATATTCTTCATCTAGCCTTTGAAGAGAAAGTTTGCTGACCTGCGTTGTGGGTTTATGTGTTCTATCTACTATAGAAGCCACTAGTTAAAAAATATAAAGCCTATTTAAATGTAAACTTAAGTACAATTAAAGTTAAATAACAAGTTTTGAAGAGTATGAACTCTAGTTCAAAACAATAATTGTGGTCCTATGTTTGCAGCAGAATTTGTTCATAATAGCCAAAACACTTAATTGCCTATCCATGAATAACTAGATAAAGAAGTTGTGGTTTATGCTCAGTGGAATACTACTCAGCTATCTAAGATGAATTTTGGGGGACTAATGTGGGGAGTTTAGTAGTAGGCTTTCTGCCTTGCAAGTATGAGACCAGGTAAGTGCCATCCATCAGTACTATTGCGTCAGACCCTTGCACCACAGTGTAGCAAACTGGTGCATTGCAACTAAAGTAGGTGAACCCTGGCAAGCAGTATGACTAAGTGTGTGAACACCTGGAGCTGGAACCCTAGTACACCAGACAGGATGCTTTCCTTGTACAATGGCTAACCTGGGTTCCATCCCCAGCACTGACAGGAGTGATTCCTGAGTGCAGTCAGATGTAACCTCTTAACATCGCCAAGTGAGGCTGGGGAGGGGGAAAATAAACAATAAAATAAGGCAGAAAATAAAGGACAGTTGCTGGATATTTTCTCATGTGTATAACCAAAGCAGACAAGCTAACAGCTGTAACAATAACTTTAAGATGAAAGAACATGATGTTTATCAGAGGGGGTGTGAAAGGGAAGTGAGAGAAACTGATCAGTGTGATAAGAATAATAGTTGAACTTTGGTTATAGGCGATGACTCTTGTGTGAAACAAAATTCCTGAAATTTATATAGTATTATAATCTTTAGCTTAAACTGTAACTGAATTGAGGGCGCAGGTCACAAAAAAAAAGTTAGCAACAGTGAAAGGTTTCTGAGCACTCAACAATTCAAAATCAAACAAGTAATGAATCTGAGCTATTTCTGGTAGTGCTCACTTGTATTTCAATTTGGGGAGGAAAGAGGTGAGTGAAAAAGTTTAAGAAACTAGTGATAAACCACTAAAAAAAAGTTTGTGCCTGTGCACCCAGGAATTACTTCCAGGGAACCATATGGAATACCAGGGATCACGCCTGGGTTGGCCACATGCCAGGCAAATTTGCTACCACCTGTATTATTGCTACAGCCCCATAAAATTATTTTAATTGTTACTAAATTCTATGTGTGTCCTTCCCTGCCCGTGTCATGATGCAGGTGATTAAGCTTGGACACTGCAAAGCATGTTCTCCAACCTTTTGAGCTGATTTTCAGGTCCCTATAAATTTACTTTTCAAGTAGCTTTTAGCATTATTCTTTGTTAGAAATCGTTTCTTCTCTTTTCTTTTAAAATAGAATATTTTCCAAGAGTTTTCCTATAGTAAATCTGAAACTTGGCCTACGATATCATTGATAATAGTTTTATTTGATACAACCTTTTGATTCATGGTTCATTCCATCTACACTTTAATGTTACATTGCCCAGTAATTTTAGGAAGTACTCTTAATTCTTGTGTTGCTGATAGCAAATTTTCTTCTAATCTTTATAGGTGATTTACTCTTCCTTGTTAAAAGCTTTTTGAATTACCTTCCTGTCTTTGATTTCTTAATACATTATAATATGCCAGGGTATACTATGTATTTTTTGTCTATCCTTTATTCTCTATGGTATTTAAAAAATCTGGACTTTTTAAATTTTTAAAACATTCCCAGTGATCTAAGCGCCAGTCGACCCAGGTTCGATTCCCAGCATCCCAAGTAGTCCCCAAGCACTGCCAGGAGTAACCCCTGAGCATTGTTGGGTGTGACCCCCACCCAAAAAAAAACCCAAAAAAAAAATGTGGGCTTCTCCAGAGTAGAGAGAGAGAGAGAGAGTATAAAAGTATACATCTCAAGAGGCAAGATGTGAGCAACACACATTTAGGCAGCTTATACGTGCTTCAGTATTTCTTTTCTTTTTTTTTTTGGGGGGGATAAATTTCCATTGAGATTAATATTTGGGAACAGTAAGATTACTTCCTGAAAGAGTTTGTGGACAGGTGAAAGGTCCTCATTGAAGTTTCAGAAAGTCACTAGTAATAGTGATGAGTCACTATCTCATCTGGAGCATCCCCCACGTCCACCCCCTGGCTACACCCATCAATGCTTAGGGGTAGTTCCGGGCTCTGCTCAAGAATCATTTCTGGCAGTGCTCAGGAGACATTGGGAATGCCAGGGATCAAACCTGGGTTGGCTGCATGAAAGGCAAATGCCCTGCGTGCTATATTATTGCTTCAGCCCCTCGCCTGGAACTTCTAATCTTGGGAAAAATTTTTATAACTCAGCTTTTTTCATAATAATAGGTCTACTTGGCTACCATATTTCAATACATATTTGTTGCACATATTATGCCAATTTTTTTTTTTGCAAAAAAGTGTGGTGTAACCATTATGTGAAACTTTTAAAGCGATGTAGGTGCTATTTAAGTGATAATTTATTCTAAGTTCTATTTGGTGCAAGATACATGTGAATATATATTAAAATTGGATGATTCAAATACACACAAAAAAAGTAATAGAGACGTCTACTTGGATTTTCTACTTTTTCTTGACTCAGTCTCAGGAGATCACATGATTTTAGAAACTTGTCTGTTTCTGAGTTGTTCACCATGATTTCATAAAATCTTTTTTTTGGGGGGCGGGAGAGCCACACCTGGCAATGTTTAGGGCTTACTCCTGACTGTGTGCTCAGTTATCACTCCTGGCAGGTCTCAGTAGCCATATGATATGCCAGGAATCAAACCCAGGTTGGCCACATGCAAGGCAAACACACTACCCACTGGACCTGTTGTTATGGCTCTATTTATTTTAATTAATACTTTATTATACCACCGTGAGATATACAATTACAACGTTGTTCATGTTTGGAGGTTTCAGTCACATAGTGTTCCAGCACCCGCCCTCTACCAGTGCCCATATCCCACCACCAATGTCCCCAATTCCCTCCTCCCTCCCATAGCCTGCCTAAACGGCAGGTTCTTTATCTCTTTTCTTTCTCCCTCTCTCTCCCTTCCTTCTCCTACACATTGTGGGTTGCACTACATACACTTGGAAGTATGGCTCTATTTCTAATCTGAGTTTTCAGGGTCTTTTCATTTGTGACTCTCTACAATTTTAGTTCATAAAACCAGACTTCGTTTTCTTGATATTTTTTATTGTATTTTTTTATTTCCTTATCATTAACTTGTGCTGGGATTTTTATTATTTCCTTCCCTCTTCGGTGGGATTCCTTATGTGTTCTTTCAATGCCTTGAGGTGTGAAGTTAGGTCATTTATTTGCACCTGTTCCTATTTCTTCATGAGTGCCCGTAATGTCTTCGTGTCTTTCTTAGTGTCCCATAAGTTTTGGTAGCTTATATCTTCATTCCCTTGTTTGTATACAGATATTTTTAATTCCTCTTTTTACTTCTTTGATTCAGTGGAAAGGCAAATGCCATGCCCACTACATTATTCCTCCATCCTAGTAAATATTGTAGGGTTATAATTAATCTGGAGAGATAGAAGTTAGACACTTGCTTTGTATGCAGCTGACCCCTTTTTGACTCCGGCCAGTATATATGGTGAGATTGCTGAGTGTGGCCCCTACACTCCCCAACCCCCAAAAAGAAAGTTATGACCACCAGTAGTACTGATTGTTTGCCTCTAGTCCTAATCATGTATGTAAGGAATTCAGTTTAGTAAATTGTGCCTATTAAAATATATCCTTTTGTTGCTGAGACTGGTACTATTTTAGCATTGAAATGAAGCTGAAGTATATTCAGTAGGGACTTGAAATAAATTTAGTTCAGCCTTGCCCCACTCAAGACAGGCATGCTCACACACTTGCATCCACATGTGCATACAAATAGAACTCTATGCGGCATTAAATAACTCGGTCAAGCTGAGCCTAGAAACATTTACTATCTAGCTTACTTGCTTGCTTTATGGGTCACAACTGGCAATGCCAGCAGGGCTCAAATCCAGATTGGCTCCATGCAAGGCAAATGCCCTACCCACTGTACTGTCGCACTGGCCCCTTCTTTTTTCTTGGACCATTCTGTTTTCTTTAACACTTTATTGCCTACTCTGATATTAGCAATGGAAATACATTTGTTTTGTAAAAGTTAGGGAAGATTTTAAAAGGTGACTTAATATATTCATAATGTTCTCTTTCTGCCTTTTAACTATAGCCAGTTGCCAACCAGAATATCAGGAAAGAAATATTTAGTTGTTCTAAAAAATAACCTTTTCTCTTTGTAGACCTCCGTGAGTGAAAGCCTTCAGAGAGAAGCTGCTAAGAAACAAGCGATGAAACAGGTAAGGAGAAGAATGTGTTTGATTCACCTGGTGAAATAAGTATTTCAGCTCATCTTTTTTAGGTATAGATTTTGGTGTCTAGGTACTGATTAGGTGTGTTTAAGAAAATAATTAAAAAAAAATTTTTTTTTAGTTTTGATTTTTTTTTTGGGGGGTGTCACACCCGGCAATGCTCAGGGGTTACTCCTGGCTCTGTGCTCAGGAATTACTCCTGGCAGTGCACAGGGGGACTATGGGATGCTGGAGGTCGAACCCAGGTTGGTCACGTGCAAGGCAAATTCCCTACCCACTGTACTGTTGCTCCAGCCTCAATAGAATAATTTTATCTTTGTTTTATTTGAGGTGGGGATTGGGGAGGGCACACCCAGTGTGCCCAGGGGCTCTATCTGTCTCTGTGCCCATTACATATGTGGAATCCAGCTACATGTAAAGGAAGCACTGTATCTCCTGTACTCTCTCCGGCCACGAGGAAATAATTGTCTTGACCCTTTCTCTGAAAATATGTAAGATATTTTATTTTCCATTCACTTCATATCCCCCTTCCTTTTATTGTGGCTTCTGTTGCTCTGCTAGGGGTGATACTCACCAGGGGGGTTACACACTTCGTTGAAAGTGCTGCCACAGTGCTCACCACTTTAGCCGCGTTGTACTTTCTGGTCATGGTACTTGCACATCTTAGTTACTAGTGCTTGCTTTTGTGGTGCTACATCAGAGTGCAGTACAGCTAGAAGTTGCTTGTGGCACTGCGGATTGCAGTCAGAAAAGTTGTCAGTATTGTATTTGCACATGTGGATTATTGGGGATTTGAATAAATGACCATCTGTGTACAGGGCAGGCACTCTTTTTTTTGTTTACTTTGGGGCCTCACCTTACTGCTCAGAGCTTCCTCCTGGCTCTGCACTCAGGGATCAGTCCTGTCAGGACACAGGACCATATGGAGTGCTGGTGATTGTTCTTGGGTGAGCACCATACAAGATGCAGGTCTTACCTTCCGTGTGATTTCTCCAGCTTCAAGAGTAGCACTGTTAAGTACTACTTAACAGTGTAGCACTGTTAAGTACTAATCAGTAGCACTGATTCTGTCAATTAAAATGCTATTCCTCTGGGCTGTTCTTGGTTTATATAAATTTCAGGTTTCCTATTTTTTTTACCATTTTTATTGAAGTACTATGGTTTATGATACATGTGTACTTTTTGTGTATATATTGTTCCAACACCATGCCTTAACCAGAGTGCCCACTTCCCTTCACCATTTTGTATAAACTTTTTGTGTTGTTTTGGTTCAATCCCAGGCACCCCACATGGTCTCCTGAGCACTGCCAGGAATAACCTCTGAGCATCACCTGAGGAGTTTGTACGAGGAACCAAATAAGTTCCTCGTGTACAAGCGAGGAACTTATTTGGTTTTGGGGTCACACCCGGCAGTGCTCAGTTCTTAGTCCTGACTCAGAGCTCAGGAATCACTCCTGGCAGTGCTAAGGGGAGTACATGCATTGTAGAGATCTAACCTGAATTTATTATGAGCAAGACTGGCCCCTTACATGCTGTACTGATTTGATCCTTGACTCAATCTACATAGTCCCCCAAGCCAAGCCAGCCAGGAGCCCTGAGTACAAAAGGCCTTGCCTCCATCCTGTATAAAACACAGTGAAGAATGAGGTCTTTTTTTACTTTGCTATAGATTAAACCTATTTCTGTTATAAGATAACCTCAGTAAGGAGTCTGAGAATAGATTGTAATCATTCCTGCTGTGTAATCACTCATTTTTGAAAAACATCAGACTGACTTGGAAAATAGCTTAAAAGGTAGAAGTGTGTTCCTCGTGTACAAAGTCCTCAGGTTTGATTCCTGGTATTACTGCCAAGTGTAGCCATAGTGATGCCTGAGCAGTGCCACATCGATGTGGCTGGACATCAGCTAGCTGTCTTTCCTGACCTCTTAACCGTTGCTGGAAGGCTCTCTTCCCTTGCACAGAAAAGGTCAAACTAAACTGATTTCATAATTTTACAATTATTTGAAATTCATCTACCAAGAAAGCAGAATATCATTTTTAGTATACTTTGTGTTATACTTTCTGTTACCACAGAAAATACCAAGTATATGGTACTGGATAATAGTCCCAGATGTTTTGTTTTGGGGCCACATCTGGCTGTGATCAGGTGTTACTTCTTTGTACCTAGGTCTCCTGGCTAGCTTGGGGGGCTATGTAGATTGAGTCAAGGATCACACCAAGGTCAGCTATGTGCAAGTCAAGTGCCTTACATGATGTACTCTGTCTCCAGACCAGGTTAGTTTTTAAACATATTATATTAATTCTTTTAATACCAGTTAAGAAATCCATTATTTGAGGGCCGGAGACATAGCTCAAAGAGGGTGGAATGCATTCTTTGCATGCAAGCAGCCCAGGTTCTGTCCCGAATACCTCTTGAAAACTTGAAAAGCCATAAAATTACTCATGATCAAACAGCTAATTATGGAACTGGTATCATGGAGACTTAATTGTATCAAGGTACATTTCAATTTTTATTTTTATTGTTTTCCGTCCATGCTTTATTGGGTGGGGAGTGAGGTGCGCAGACCTATTAGGGATCTTGCAGAAGGAGGGATCAAATTCTGGACTCACGTGCATGTGCTCCAGACCTTTGCACTGTCTCCTGGCTCTCCACATTTTCTTAAACTGATTTCTCCCATGTCAATTAAAATCTTACACAGTGATAAATTTACTAGAGACTTTCAAAGTGCTAGACATGTAAGAGGTGCTTTCTAAAAATCTCCTTTATAGAATAACAGTCCTATGAGCTAGATGCTCTTAGTTGCATTTTTGTTCCATTTCGTACCTATAGCACTGGCAATGAAGGCAAATAGGATTTATGTTCTAAGACTTTTATCATGAGATTCAATGTTTCTCTCAGTAACTGGAAAATGATTAAAGCAAAAGACTGGTTCTTTAATATAAATTCTGTATCACTGTATCACTGTCTTCCCGCTCATCATCGATTTGCTTGAGCGGGCACCAGTAACTATCTCCATATGACCTGTCTCATGCTAGTAGAGCCCAAGGGCACCTGCTTGCTCCAGGAACATAAAGAGCCTCAAACCATTCCATCAGGTCATGGGAATGAGGTCTATAATTGTTACTGGTATTTGGCATATCAAATACAACACGGGTAGCTTGCCAGGCTCTGCCGTGCGGGTAGCATACTCTTGTAGTCATCTAAAAATCCAGCATTTATTGATGAACCGTGCGACCGCGCTGTGATAGGCTGGTCTGCTGGGTGGAGTTCTGACGAGGGGGAAGTCCGGATGTGGAAAATGGAGGCCCTCATGGAGTGGGGTGTCATCTGGCTTGTTTTGAGGCTCTGCTGGGGTGGCGGGCCAGGGCTAGAACCTGCCAACCCTCCCAGGCACCTCCATGAGCGGCTGGGCACAGGGGAGAGCCAGTAACAACTCTGCCCCATGTCTGGGAGTCTCGGGCCTCAGGGGACTATATGGGATGCCAAGGATTGAGCCCATGTTGGCGCGTGCAAGGCAAATGCCCTATCTGCTGTACTACCGCTCCTGCCTCCCATTCCATTTTAATATGCATGCTTAACAGAGTTCAAAAAATTATTTTCAACCTCCAATAGAATAAAATAACCTAAATACTCTGGGAAAAGAAGAGGTAGCTCAATGTGCTGAGCATATATTTTGTATGCAGGAGACATACCCAGTACTGCTCATACACACTTCTCCCAACCCCCAGCAAATCCAGGTTCAGCTTCTGAACATTTCAGCTTCTGAACATTGCCAGAATAGCCCATAACAAGGAACACAGAAATTTAGTCCTCTAATGCCAATCCAGCCTTCACCTATTATTTTGTTTCCACTTTTCTAAAAAGGAAAATAATGGGGAGAACTCCAGGCCTTGGCCTCTGAGAACAGGGGCCACTCCCAGCTTTGTCACACCACCAGAAGGTTCACTGCTACAGCCCAGTGGTGCAGAGCTGCTTGGGCCAGCAGAACTGGAGCACTCAGAGCAACCCTCTGGCCATGTGATGCCAGCAGATGTCAGGGATGTGCCCCTGACCAGAGTTTATAATTTGGAACCAGGAACATATGCTTCATAAAATTTGGGACTATGTTGAGGCTCCTTAAGCCTAAACATGGCTTTAAGCTCCATAGAAACCTAAGTAAGCCAAGAAATTAAAATTATAACAGGTATAGGTGGTTATAACCTTAGAGTTTTCTGTCAGAAACAAATGAAAATCCTTTTGAGCAGAAAATTTCACAACCGAATGACAAGGAATCTGGGGGTGAGGGTGACACTAGCCTGGCAAAAGATGGATTGTAGTAAAAAAAAGTAAAGAACTCTAGAACTTTTTAACCCAAATAACGAGCTAATGACATGAGATAGCGCGAGGGCCTGTGGATATCACTAGTGATAAGAGCACTTGCTTTCCCCATGAGCCACCATATTTAATTCTGAGCACTAAAACATACTCAGTATGTGATTTTTTTTTTCTCTTTTGGGGAGTCATACCTGCCAATGCTCAGGATTTACTCTTGGTGGTGCTGAGGAAACCATATGGGATACTGGGATCGAACACAGGGTGGTTGTGTGCAAAACAAACGCCCCTACCCATTACTCCAGCCCCAGCTTATGAAAATTTTAAAAGGACCAAAAACCATTTTTTTTTGTTAGTCACACCCGCAATGCCCAGCAGTTACTCCTGGCTCTGCACTCAGGTATTACTCCTTTTTTTTTTTGGGGGTGGGAGGGTCACACCCAGCAATGCTCAGGGGTTACTCCTGGCTCTGCACTCAGGAATTACTCCTGGCAGTGCTGGGGTACCATATGGGATGCCGGGGATTGAACCTGGGTCCACCATGTGCAAGGCAAACACCCTCCCTGCTGGACTACTGCTCCGGCCCAGGAATTACTGGGGACCATATGGGATGCTGGGGATCAAATCCCGGGTTGGCCGAGTACAAGGCAAATGCTCTACCCTGCTGTACTATTGCTCTGGCCCAAGGACCAAAATCCTCTTTTTTTTTTTTCGCTTTTTTGGGTCACACCTGGCGACGCTCAGGGGTTTCTTCTGTTTCTGCACTCAGGAATTACTCCTGGTGGTGCTTAGGGGTCCATATGGGATGCCAGGGATCGAACCCAGGCCGGCATGGACCGGCCGTGTGCAAGGCAAACGCCCTACCGGCTGGGCTATTGCTCCGGCCCCCAAGGACCAAAATCTTAAAAATGGTATTAACTTCAGCATTAATTGAAGTTTTTACTTTATCTATTTTTTATTCATTTATCCATTTATTTATATATTCAATCATTCATTTTTTTTTAAGCCATATTCAAATATGTCGAAGTCTTCTGGTTCTGTTCTCAGGGATGACACCTGGAGGGGTCAGGGAATCCTATTTAGTGTCAGGAGGGATGGAACCCAATTTGCCTGTGTGCAAAGCAAAGGCCTTACCTGCTGACTCCTCTGGCCTAAGCTATTACTAATTTTCTAATTCAATTTTTTGGGCCACACTTGAGGTGCTCAGGCTTTACTCCTGGCTATGCACTCAGCTCATTCCTGACAGGGTTGGGACCATATGGGTAGGGGGCATTGAACTTGGATCGGCTATTTGCCCTGTAAATAACTAATCTTAAATTTTTAGATCTTAAAGATTTTCTTTTAAAAAGACCATTTTATTTTGGAAGAGTAACTTCCAGAAATGGAAAAAAGTAGGTATTTTTTCCCCAAATCCTGTATAAGTTGATACAAAACTAGACTAAGGGCTGACTTTGGTTTGAGTCCCTGTCATCACATACCCCCCCCACCAGAGGTTCGTCTTTGGGTTCTGAACCAGAAAAAAGCCAGCATTGGGAGTGACCCAGCCCACCCACCCCTACCCAAGGAAAAAGGAAAAAAAAAAAACATTTTTTTTTCAGAAGAGCAGGCTGCAAAAGCATAGTAGAGGAAGAAGCAAGCAGAGTAATAAAAAATCAAATACTAAGCTTGCTGGAGTGCGCCTGCTTCAATACCTGGCATCCCATATGGCACCTCCGAGCACTTCCAGGAGTTATTCCTGAGTGCAGAGCCAGGAGTAACCCCTGAGCATTGCTGGGTATGACCCAAAACACCAAAAAAAAAAAATGCAAATACTAAGGAACATTAAGATTAATTTTTTTTTTTGGGGTAACACCCGGCATTGCTCAGGGGTTTCTCCTGACTCTGCGCTCAGGAATTACTCCCTGGCGGTGCTTGGGGGGACCATATGGGATGCCGGGGATCGAACCCGGGCCGGCACAGGCCAGCCGCGTGCAAGGCAAACTCCCTACCTACTGGATCACTCCGGCCCCGAGGAATATTAAAATTAAAGTGGTTGTGTTCAGATATTTGAAAAAGGTGGAAGGGGTCTCGAGAGAACTCTGGTCAGGGGGCACATCCCTGACATTTGCTGGCAACAATAATTCTGAGTGCTTTGAATCAGTAAAGTTTTAGAGTTCATCAAGTTTAATTTCACTATATAGATGGGAAAATTAGCTCCAGAGATTCCATTCTGGTGACTTTTTCAAGGTCAGCAGGTTTTTACGTGTGTACCATTTTTGGGGGGGTGGTGTTTTGTGTTTTTTAGATTTGGTTTATTTGGTTCCTCGTGTACAAACTCCTCAGGTGATGCTCAGAGGTTATTCCTGGCAGTGCTCAGGAGACCATGTGGGGTGCCTGGGATTGAACCAATACTGGTGCATACAAGGCAAATGTCCTCTACTCTTAGCACTGTATTGCTTGGCCCGGAAAACAGCATTTTACTTAAGACGATTCAGCTTACTAAAACTATTGTGAACATTTTATATGTGATATAGGTATCTCAAAATGAGTGTTGTAAACTAGAAGATATTGCTCAGTGGTGGTTGTGGTAGTAGGGATTGTACTCAGATCATATACATGTGAGGCCTGTGCTCTGCCCTGAGCCGCTTCCCTGATATAGCTCAGTGTAAGACATGCCTCATATGTACAAGGTCCTGGGTTTGATTTCAAGGATGTATATAATATATATAAACTAATATATAATACATAATGTATATAAAACTTATATATTTATTAGTTTGGGACTGAGTTCACTAGACTGAGCATAGGAAGTATAGATTTGATCTCTGGCACCTCATGGTTCCCCAAGCATCATAAACTAGCTAACTACTGAGCACAGATCCAGAAAAAATCTGAACACTACTGAGTATGGTCCAGTAATCAAAACAAAACCAATAAAAAAGTTGGCTGGTGACTGGGTGATACCACAGTTGGTAGGGTGTTTGCCTTGCACACGGCCAACCCAAGTTCGATCCCTGGCATCCCATATGGTCCCCTGAGCATCACCAGGTGTGTCAAAAAAAAAAAAAAAAGCAAATAAAAGCTGTTTCTGAATCATTCTTGAACTTTTTGATGTGGATAATTCTGTTCCAAATGAATACATGAGCATTACTGTATTAAACATACTGATAAATATATTGATAAAGTATTTTGACAATTATTCTTGGTCAGTGTTCTAATGCTTTATAGGTTTGTTAAGTTATTTAATTATCACAACAAACAGAAGGTAGGCCTTTCTGTGGTACCTATTATCTGGCTCATACTATTAAAACTTTTTTTTTAAGACCAAACTGGAAATCCAGAAGGCCCTTGCTGAAGATGCTACTGTATATGAGTATGACAGCATTTATGACGAGTTGCAGAAGAAAAAAGAAGAAAATAACCCCAAATTGCTTTCGGTGAAAGACCGGAAGGTTTGTAGCTGAAAATACAAACTTTCTTTGACCTGAATTTTACGTATTGCTGTGTTCAGTGTAGCAATGATCTGAAAAAAGCTTTCAGGTATTTGAAATGTAGAAAGTCAGAGTTTTAGATATTGTGGACTTGATTTAGAACCCAAGCCACATTTATCCTAACAGAAAAAAAGCAAATTATTTAACAGGTTTATATATTTTGTTTACCTAGGTAAAAATTCACATTCATTAGTATTTTACCATCCTCTTGTTTTTTCATTGCTTCCCTAGTTGGTAACTAGGATAAAGCATCTATACATATCATGATCATGTTTTAGTTTGAAAAGCAGTTGGGTGGGGGATTGTCCTATCACAAATGCTAAGTTTTAAGGAGTATGCCATTTTATAGTATTTAGCAGATAGTGGTATAAAATTACATGAAAACCATTTTAAATGTATAAACTAAGTAGCAACCTTTCTTACAGATACATTGTAGAAGTGTTAATTAGGTAGTATCAATTTAAAAAAGTAAGAAAAATGCTGTGGAGATTAATACTTAGTTTGGGATTAGGAAAAGTAAGATACCATTATAAATAACATCTAGATTTACATAAAAATTTTATTAAATCTTAGTTTTAATGATCTTGCCAGTTTTGAGATGATAATAATTGGACTAATTGGGTCTTAACAAATTCATGATTTCTAAGAGGGGTTGGAGAGATGGTAGAGGGTAAGACACTTGACCTTACCTGCCGCAGAACCAGGGTCATGGGGTGGGGGGGAGGGAGGAGAGTAACAGCCAAAAAACCTCCTTCCGCCCCAGCCCCACCAGAAGACTTCTTTCTATGCCTCTTTCTCTAAGTCGTTTCCCCATAGTAGGTGATTGGGGAACACTCTTTGTTGTTTGAATTATTAATAAGGTAATTTAGGGGGCAGGGAAACATTAAATGTTTTCCTTGTTTCATGATTTGGGTTTGTATTTTGTTTCCTGAAAAGGAAGTGGCAGGCTAGACAGGTTTGGGATCCTCTTTCTAAGTGACCTTATTCTTCCTTCCCTGTTTTCCCCCACCCCAGCCCAAGTATATTCACAACTTGCTAAAAGCAGTTGAGATCAGGAAAAAAGAACAGGAAAAAAAGAATGGAAAAGAAAATACAGAGAGAAAGAGAAATGGAAAAGGGAGAATTTGATGATAAAGAAGCATTTGTGACATCTGCTTATAAGAAAAAACTGCAGGAGAGAGCTGAAGAGGAAGAAAGGGAAAAGAGGGCTGCTGCACTGGAAGGTGAGCTGGGACAGGGAGGGAAAGGGAGAAGGGACTAGAACCAGAATTCTGCCCTGTATTTAGCTATCTTCCTGAAATTTTGGATTGCAGTAATAGTATATAATATTTATATAATAGTAGATAACAATTTATATCAAAATTTATAATGTGTGCTATGTAATCCAAGCTTACCTCCATGTAGTAAGTGGCAGTAACTTTTGTAATCTGGCAGAAGTTTGTAAAGACCAGCATTGGTCTACAGTCCAACAGTGGAAAATCAGTTGAGTATTCTGTCTGAACTAACCTGTACTGTGCTTATTGAACATACTATTCTCCTGTTTTGTCTTTCAGCTCGTTTGGATGTAACCAAGCAGAAAGATCTCAGCGGATTTTATAGGCATCTATTAAATCAAGCAGTTGGCGAAGAGGAAGTACCTTCATGCAGCTTTCGTGAAGCCAGGTGAGACATAACCTGTGGAGAGTTAGAAGATATTGTTAACAAGCTAAACAAGCTATGGTTGAATCTTCTTAACCTCTGAAAGAATTGCAAGATTGCATTGTGTATTGTTAGCCAAACCTGACCTAATTGGATAAAGGATAAGATTTATATTTTCTTTAAAAACCTGCTGATGTAATCCAAGACTATCCATTAGTCTTAGGTATATAGGTAATACTGACAGGAAAAGTGCGGACTAGAGTAAAAATTGGTGGTTCACAGATTAAAAACTCATGATTTGCGCACAAGAGATTGAATTCCATCCCTGGGACTGTTAAGTGAGAGGCAGGAGAACCATGTAGGGCTGGAATGATAGCTCAGTGGGCAGTTGCACATGTTTTGCATACCAGAGTCTTGGGTTTAATGCTTGCCACAGCCAGGTGTGGCCCCAGACAAATGTAAAGTGGGGCGTGAGAGAAGGTCCTTAAATAGGACCCAGCCGCCATAACACTTAAAGCTGAAAATAAAAAGGACATTTGTCCTAAACTTCTAAGTTTAGATATTCACTTGTATCACTTGTCTTCCCATTGTTCATCGATTTGCTCGAGCCGGCACCAATAACATCTCCATACATCCTGCGAAAGCAGGTGTACCTAGGGGCATCTGCTTGCTCCAGGAAAGGAAAAGCCTCAAACCATTCCTTCAGTTCATGGGAGTGAGGTCCATAATTGTTACTGTTTTTTGGCATATCAAATAAAGCACGGGTAGTTTGCCGGGCTCTGCCATGTAGGTGGTATACTCTCAATGGAGATCTTATATAAATAGACTGTCTGAAGGTTCTTCTGTTCTAAATAGAGAAGAGCTCATTTTTCTATTTTACTTCTACCAATATTGAAAATGTTATGAATGGTGAGAAATTAGTAATTTGTAGATACAAAGTAAATAAATATCAGTACCTTTTCACATTTGGATAATTCAGGAAGTATGTGTAAACTTATTTAGCTTATGTAGTTATTGGGAAGATATATGTGAGCATTTCATTTTTTGTTACAATTCATAATTTGGCATTTTGTTAAAAAAAATTTTTTTTTTAGGCCTGAGATAAAAGAAGAGAAATCGAGGGGTTATTCCGATGAAGTAATTTCCGAGAACAGAGCTCCACATGAGAAAAGCAGTCTCCAGACTGTCGTGAAAGTAGAGAATAACCCGGATGCAGACAGCGACTCTGATGATAAGAGCAGTGAAGATAGTGAAGCGGGAGAAAATAATGAAACGAACTGCAGGAGGGAAAGGGGCTCCGAAACCCCAAGAAAGGTTCCAAGCGTGACAGACATCAGCCCCGTTCACATTCACCTAGCGGAGAAACAGAACATACTAGCAGACACCACTCCAGAAGTTCCAAGTCAAGAGGACATGAAAAAAGGGACAGTCAGCACCAATCCAGGGACCAGGAGAACTACTACACTGACCGTGAATACCGAAAAGAAAAGGATTCCCATAGGCACAGAGAAGCCAGTCATAGAGATTCCCACTGGAAGCGACATGAGCAGGAAGATAAGCTGAGGGGAAGAGGTCATAGAGAGCGAAGTGACAGAGAGAAATACACCGAAAGAGAACAGGAAAGAGATAGACCAGCGAAGTGATCATGACCGACACAGTGCGCAAGGAGAAAGGGAAGAAAAAATCAGAGAAAAGGAAGATCATATGAAAGCAAGAAAAGAGACATATGAAAACAGTGATAAATACAGAAATAGGGAAAAACAAGATGGGAGTGTTCAATTTTCAGAAAAAAAATCAAGACAGAAAGGAAGACAACTTGAATCATAGGACTAAAAGATAAATTTCGGACGAGGAAAGACACAGTAAAATGAGAGACACGGGAAAAGGACAAAGAAAAACATGAAGAGAAACTGTCTGGTTCCGGCGCACAACTGGGAGCCAAACACAAAATCGTAGAAGAAAACCAAGAGACTGACAAAGAACATACAACACCACGTGAAACAGTGAGCAAGTTTGCAAAGCGAGCAATGCAGAAACTGTCATGTCAGCTCGAGACAGATACTTTGGCCAGGCAGATGGCCGGGTTAACGCCAAGACATACATTGAGAAGGAAGAAGACTGATGACCGCCGTGGGCAGAGCCGTGGGGCCCAGAAGACTGATGACTGCCGGGCTGTGTGTGAATGCATAAGGCTGTTGAGAAAGGAGTGGGGAGAATTTTAAAATCTTTTATAAAAAATTCAACTTTTTTAGATTTATATGAAAAGTCAGTTCTTTCGTCTGATTGCCTAAATTGATGATAGTATTTACTACCAGTACCACATTGTTGTATTTAAGCAACCTTAAGAATGTGTAAGTCCAGAGACTTAATGAGGAAAATTAACTCCACTACAAATGTGAAACAGTTCTCCTGGTAATGGTTTGTATGAGAATTTGTTCATCTTATAAGTATTGTATTTCAGATTAAAAAAATATATCTGGGTTTGAATAATAAGAGAATACCACTGAACTTTATTTCTGAAATTTGTATAGAATGTGAATGTGGATCAGACATTTTGTCAAAGTAACTCTAGTTTGCAACATACTTAACAAATAAAAATAGTGGTCTGGAGAGATAGTACAGGGGTTAAAGTACTTGCCTACAGCTGACCCCAGTTTCATCCCTAGCACCACGTGTAGTACCCTGAACACCACACGGATTAAGCCAGATATGGCCCCAACCGCCTCCACAAGATAAAAATAGTACTTTGTTGATAAATACTCGTTTTTGGAGTATATACTCATTCTTACATATTTAAAAGCAATGTCATTTATTTAGGCTACAAGTTTTGGGGGGGTTTTTGTTTTTCTTTTTTGTTTTGCTTTGTGGGCCACACCCGACTATGGTCAGGGTTTATTCTGGCTCTGCACTAGGAATTATTCCCTGGCAGTGTTTGGGGAGACCATATGGGATGCTGGGGATCGAACCCAGGTCAGCCTCATGCAAGGCAAACGCCCTACCCGCTGTGTTATCGCTCTGATCCTACAAGTTGTTGTTTTAATTAAAAATCATTTTAATTTTGACTGCCTAGTAAGTTGGTTAGGTACATAATTTATTTTAGCTAGAATAAATGATGGAATATTAAACTTAAAATAATGTGTCAAAATAAAACTAGAATTTATGTACTAAACTTTTGAAATTTACCACTTGAAGTTGTATACTATAAATAAATTACGTGAAAAAAGGACATGGTATACAGAATATGCCATCTCTAATAGGAACATTGGGTTTTTAAGATAAATATTGTTTACTAAACATAAAATTTAACGTTTAAAATCATTTTATTATACCCTTTAAAGCCAAAAAAAAAAAGTAAAATTTAAAGAAAAAAAAAGCCCAAAAAATGTAGGGACTGGCTGGGTAGACTGACCAAAGTTCAGTCGTTCAACAGGGGTGTGGTTTTGTTTCTCTGGGCAGCAGCTGTCAGTTCACACTAGCTCTGCCCTGCACTTGTTTTTTGTTTTTTGTTTTGTTTTCCGGGGTGGTGGTGGAGGGGGTGGGGAGATCACACTCCCGACACTCAGGGGTTACTTCTGGCTCTGCACTCAGGAATTACTCCTGGCAGTGCTCGGGGGACCATGTGGGAAGTGCCATGGATCAAACTCGGGTCGGCCGCGTGCAAGGCAAGCGCCCCTCGCGCTGCGCTATCCGCTCCAGCCTCTGCCCTCCACTTGGAATGTGGATCTTGCCGGTCCACAAAAATAGAGCATTTATTTTTTTTCTAGAATGTTTAGTAGTATGTCGGGGAGATGCCGCTGGGGTCCCCGACAATGTCAGGACAGAAGTTCTCTTCTACCTCAAGGACTCCGAAGGAAACAGATGGAAACTCACGAGTCGGTGCAGTTCCAAAAAAGGGTTTTAATAGTACAAAAGCTCTTCCACAGCACTCCAATATAATGAACAAACTCTAGCTCTGGTCCGAACTTAGACCATACAAAAGAGCCTAAGTCTCCCACCAAAGAGAGAGGATCTCACCCGAAATGAGTCCTACCCAGAAGAAGGAGCAAAAGGCCGAGGAGCCAAAAAGCCACAGGAGCCAAAAAGCTGGAAGCTAAAAAGCCCAAAGCGCAGGAGCCAAAAGCCAGAAGCTAAAAGGCCCAAAGCCGAAGGGTCCTCAAATCAGTCCCCTTATATACACCAAAGTATCCAGGGGAGGGTCCTGTCAACAAAGAACTCTAAACAGAGTGTAGTGCCACACCCTATTGCAGGTATGAACAAAGGTTAGCCTAGGTCTAATCCTTTCTACCGAGATTATCTCTTATGTAAAACACTGGAGAGAGAGAGAGGGCTGGTATAAAGTAATACACCTTAACTTCATGAGCTTCATGTAATCTAGATGGCACCCACAAGGTCCTTCTTATTATCTGCACCAGGGTGATTCTGAGTATCTTGTTCTCGTGTACTGAAAGGGTCACACTCGCCTGCTTAGAGCAAATTAGTGTGATCCTTCCTATAGTCTTCCTATAGTCTCAACGTAGCCAGGGTGGTAGTCTCCTGGTAAATTCTAACTGACCCACGCTGGGTGCAGTGGGTATAAAAAGGAGCTGTGCCCAATCTAGAAAACATAGAAGTCTTAGTAGATGTGTAAGTCAGAAGTTACTCAATCAAGGTGACTTCTGTAACTGCCACACCCTCTAGCAGTGTTTACATAGAAGAGAGGTCTCATTAGAGTGAAACCTGGCTTAAATAAATTAAGCTGGGAGTGGGCAAAACAACAAAGCTCCCAGAATAGCTAAACCTGTCCTCCAACAACTGCCCCTTTTTTGTTTACAAAAATATAAAAAATACAAGTATACTAAATAATACATACAGGGGAGTGATACAGAAAAGGGAGCAATTCCAATTACAAGGTAATATATGTTGTCCCAATGTCCGAATTAATTTTGAACCGAGTAAAGTTCATAGTAAAATGTCTCTGGCTGTTTGGTCATAACTGACTACAGCCTGTATTGTCCTAAATTAGTGAGAGTCAATTTCCCATGAAGTCACGTCTCTGGAACAAGGTCCAAAGAACTGATTCTGGAACAGCAGCATCAGTGAAGACAGGAATGGGTCTCATGAGAGCAATCATCAGGAGTTCGATGTATTATCAGGAACACTGGATCAGGTTTCAGGAGCACTGGAACAAACTTCTCAAGCACTGGAATAGGTCTCTGGAACAGCGGTACAGGCATTTCACAAGGCATCTTCAGCAAGGGAACACTGGCACCGGTAACTATACCTATAACTTAATTTTAGGTGAGACAAAAACACTTCATAATTAGTCACAAATAGAGGTCATGAGGGGTTTGGCAGGAATCCAAGTCTAGTATGGATAGAAGAACATAAGCTACAACGCAGGTAGAGCAGTGAGATAAGTATGAGAATTGACGAATCCAAAATTGAATCTTAACAGGTCAGTGAAGGAGCTGATGAATCCAATTGAGAAGGCAGTAGTTTAGACATAACAGACACAACATTACTCACAAACATAATGGCCACCACAAGCGCCACACACACCTTGTAAAGAAAACATAAGGAAAAACTTTTTTGCAAATTGTTAAATTTTTGTAGTGAGCACTGTTTTAGGAGTCCCAAAGAACTGAGCACTGTAGCACAAGTTTACTGCATTCCAATATCTTATCCTGTGAACAGTATCATTAGAAAAAAACTTGGGGCCGGAGCGATAGCCCAGCGGGTAGGGCGTTTGCCTTGCCGGCCGGCCTGTGCCGGCCCGGGTTTGATCCCCGGCGTCCTATATGGTCCCCTGCGCACAGCCAGGAGTGGTTCCTGAGTGCAGAGCCAGGAGTAACCCCTGAGCATTGCCGGGTGTGACCCAAAAAGCAAAAAAAAAAAAAAAAAAAAAAAAAATAGAAAAAACTTTCATTGATTTGGAAAACTGTAATGAGCACTGCGATCAGAGTCCAAAGCCTCGAACATCATAGAATTAATCTACAGCAGCCAAGTTCTTTTCCTGTAAATCTCTGAACAAAAGCTTTAAAAATCTTTATTTGTTGTTAGCAGACTTTGATATTGAGCCCTATACTTGGAATTCACCCTTTTTTTTCCTCTTTATTTTTTTTTAATTTTTTTTTTATCTGTAAACAGAACATTAGAAAACTCATTAAGTTTTAAAACCTTGACACTGAACATCATACACGGAAATCCATTCCATTTCTCTTGGAAACATTAGAAACTTCATTAGTCATTTCTATACATAAAACCCTTAGAAAATTCTTACAAAATACCTTCTTGAAAGTTATTCACGTCCTCTCACCTTTAAACACTTCAAGGCAGCAAGGAAACATTAAGACACACCTAAACACTTAGAAAATATATATTTTTATGGTACTTTTTTTTGGAGGGTTATTTAGGTGCTTTTACCTTTAAACTCACTCCAAGGCAGTTGTTTTTTTTTTTTAAGAAAGGGGATATCTCCAGCTAAAGTATCAACAGGCTGCAATGCAAGGTTATTTTTATTAAAGATGAACCAAGATCAACAGGCTGCAAAGCAAAATTATTAAAGTTGGAGACCATGTTCAACAGGCTGCAAAGCAAGATTATCGTTAACCAATTCTGGAGGTTTGAACAGCAGTTTGCCATTTAAAAATTAAGACTATATTGAAGAAAATTAGGTGTTTTTAGACTATATTGAAGGAAATTAGGTGGTTTTAGACCTGCTACCCATTTATAATTTTCACTTAGGTGAATTGACTGGTTTTTGAGTCTGCATCAGTGTTTTCCAGCAGCTCTCCTTCAGACAAATTTAAGGTGTATTAGTTGACTACAACAGTATGCCACCTGCACGGCAAGCCTGGCAAACTGCTTGTGTAGTATTTGATATGCCAAATACCAGTAACATTTATATTAGGTCATTCCCGTGACCTAATATAATTGTTTGAGGCTCTTTATGTTCCTGGAGCAAGCGGATGCCTTTGGGTTCTACTCGCATGAGACAGGACATACGGAGATATTACTGGTGCCCGCTCTAGCAAATAGATGATTAACGGGAAGATAGTGAAGATAGTGATAGTGAATGGTAAAGATACCTGTCTTTTTGTTGTTCCAACAACTGATTCTGAAAGTTTTTTGAGCACGTTTAACAATTCGTCATTAGCCATAACATTTACCATAAATCATTTGCCAAAACTACCCATTTGCCAGAAGTCATTTGCCATAAATATCCAATCACATAACTTAATTGTCTGCAAACCTCCAGCCGCTGTGGGACGGAGCACAGACAAATAAAAGGCGGACAATTTAGTCCGGTTTGTCTCTATGGGAAGCTACGGTGCACATGAAGGTGGCAGGCAACTGTAGATTGAGCCTAAAGCTCTTCCAGCTGAATTAAATAAAGATACCACCAAGAAATCTGACCTTTCATTTCCTTAAACCAAAGGTCTGGGAAAGCCTCTACTTTAACTGAATAGCTTGCTCTCCAGAACGTGCACTCAGCTCCTGTTGGGAGAGGTGCAGTTTTATCACAAAAATCACAAGAGTTAGCACCAGAAAAGGCCAAAACAAAAGTGGTCATGAGGAATATTGCAAAGTTCCCAGAGCTTTGCTCTTGGACTATTATTAAATTGAGAACAGGAAGAACGACAAGGCTTTTTGAGATCTGAATAGGCTCGGGAATTCCATTCCTCCCCTTGGTCCTCATCAGAGCTTGTAAGAACTCTGGGGAAACCCTCAAAATGAGCATCCCCTTTCTGTTAGAGGGGCACCTTCGCCTCGGAGGTATTAACTCCAGACAGATTTTCGGTTTGAGAGTCTGTCTCCTCTGGATGCTTCTTTTTCTTTCTCTAGGTTATCGTCAAGCCTTAAAATCTGTTTGCTAGATTTAATTTCATGACTCTGAAAGACAAGCAGTAATTACAGAAGTCAAGACTACTGCTATCACCTGAAAAAGCAGGTGAAGCCAGAACAAAAGAAAAAACTTCCAGAAGTAACCCATTTTAACTCACGGTTCAAGTTCTCCCAGCTTCAGGAAAAGTTCATCAGTTTCTCCGTGGGACCTCCAGATGCAGGGGATGCCCACCCAGGGACGCCAGATGTCGGGAATGCCGCTGGGGTCCCCAACAATGTCAGGTCAGAAGTTCTACCTCCAAGGATGCTGGGAACGATGAAAACTCACGAGTCCAGTGCAGTTCCAAAAGGCTTTTATAGTACAAAAAGCTCTTCCACAGCACTCCAATATAATGAACAAACTCTAGCTCTGGTCCGAACTTAGACCATACAAAAGAGCCTATAAGTCTCCCACCAAAGAGAGAGGATCTCACCCAAGATGAGTCCTACCCAGAAGAAGGAGCAAAAGGCCAAAGAGCAAAAGCCAAAAAGCAAAAGGCCGAGGAGCCAAAAGCCACAGGAGCCAAAAGCTGAAAGCTAAAAAGCCCAAAGCCGCAGGGAGCCAAAAGCCGGAAGCTAAAAGGCCCAAAGCCGAAGGGGGCCTCAAGTCAGTCCCCTTATATAAACCAAAGTATCCAGGGAGGATATATTTTTTACAGGATACTGAGGATATATTTTATAGGATACCTATATTTTTATAGGACACTGACTTTTGCATAAGGATCTTCCCAATTTCTTTCACATTTATACATAGTAAAACAGTTATAGACATGTTTTAACTGATACCAGTAAGCCTGGCAAGAAGCCAGAGCAAACTCCACATCATGCAGTTAGTCATTCTCAACATCCAGACTCCATAGTTCCTCAGAGCTCCATCCAAGAGAAAACCTGATCTTCCCCCTTTAAGTTTCATCAGTAAATGCCGGGTTTAGAGCCTTCTACTCGAGACTATACCACCTACACGGTAAAGCCTGGCAAACTACCGTGTTTTATTTAATTTTATGCCAAAGACTAGTAACTATTATGGACCTCAGTTCCATAACCTGAAGAATGGTTTCGGGCTCCTCCTGTCCCTGTAGCAAGTAGATGCCTTTGGGGTTGCACTTGCTCGTGACAGGACTAATGGAGATGTTACTAGTGCCCACTTGAGCAAACCGATGAACTATGAACTATGGGAAGACAGACAGTGATCCAGGGAGGGTCGTGTCAACAAAGAACTCTAAAAAGAGTAGTGCCACACCCTATTGCAGGTATAAACAAAGGCTAGCCAAGGTCTAATCCTTTCTACCGAGATTATCTCATGTAAAACACTGGAGAGAGAGGGGGCTGGTATAAAGTAATACATCTTAACTTCATGAGCTTCAAGTAATCTAGATGGTACCCACAAAGTCGTTATTATTTTCTGCACCAGGGTGATTCTGAGTATCTTGTTCTCGTGTACTGAAAGGGTCACATTTGCCTGCTTAGAGCAAAGTAGTATGATCCTTCCTATAGTCTTCCTTTAGTCTCAACGTAGCCAGGATGGTAGTCTCCTGGTGAATTCTAACTGTCCCACGTTGGGTGCAGTGGGTATAAAAAGGAGCTGTGCCCAATCTAGAAAACATAGAAGTCTTAGTAGATGTATAAATCAGAAGTTATTCAATCAAGGTGACTTCTGTAACTGCCACACCCTCTAGCAGTGTTTACATAGAAGAGAGGGTCTCATTAGAATGAAACCTGGCTTAAATAAATTAAGCTGGGAGTGGGCAAAACAACAAAGCTCCCAGAATAGCTAAACCTGTCCTCCAACAGTAGTATGTATTCATTCTATTTGTGGGCATTATTAAATTGAGTTCTGTTTGGGATTATTAGGAAAATGTTTCTAGCAGGGGCTGAGACAATAGTACAATGGGTAGGACATTTGCCTTGCATGCGCCAACTTGGGTTTAGTCCCCTGGCATCCCAAATTGTCCCCTCGGGACCACCAGGAGTAATCCCTGAGCATTGCCAGATTTGGACCAGAAACCCAAAAAAAAATATTTCTAGGAATTTTCTTGTCTTGGTACAGAACTTACCTAACAAAAATCTGCTTCCACTGCTTGTTTTGAGGGCCAGTCCGCCAAGAGACACATGACAGATTCAGACAGAGCTTTATTCACAAGCTGGCAGGTTGGAAGATGGTGGGCTCATGACCTCCAAGGAACCATTTTCTGTACAGTTATAGAAGCAGGTTTTAAGAGAACGAGAGCACATTTTTAAGACGGGAAGCAGGATTATGGATCCGTGGGTGCTAAAGTGATGAGTAAAGTCCCATGTGGACTGTGCTGCTGCGGGAACCATCACACCTACAAACATGAACCGAAGGTCTCTGAGGAAGAGTTTCCCTGTCATGCTTTAGGGGAAGCATAAGATAAGGACCATGTCCTTGCTCAGAAGAGTTGGCTGGTGTTTCTCCCCTTGATTTTGAATTCTCTTTCTTTTGGACCTGTCATAAATGATGATTTCTAGGATTAAAATTCCAATTCCATAGGATATGCATTTGTTCTCGGCTTTAGTAGACACAGTTAATCAGTGTCCAGTGTAATATCAAAATAACCGTGCCAGTTGTTCCCATACTTGGCTTATACTTGGTAATCATTTTCTACCTTTTTTGTTTCAATTTTAACCATCCAGGTGCACCCGGTGTTTGTGGTTTTAATTTACAGTTCCCTGATGTCTTTACCTCCTTTTTAAATATTTTCTTTTGCCTGTTTTTTTGTCTTTTTCTTCGTGACCGATTCTGGTTCTTTGTAGTGTTCTAGACAGGAGTCATTGGTCTTTGCAGAGAACTTCTCTCCCTCTGGCTTGCTTTTTCATGGTTATTGGTGCCTTTGACCAAAGAGATCTTTAATTTTGATAACATTTGACTTAATTAAGAGTTAAATAATGCTGCACCTGTGTGTGGTGCGGGGAGTCAAGACTGTAGTACCAGGACGTGCTGGCAGCCCTCTGTGACGGCCCTTTCAGTTTGCCGAGTGGCTCTGCAGCTGGCAGGGGATGAAAGGGCTAGCTAGAGAAAAAGAAATTTTAAATTAGTTTTCAAGCAGCACTAGGCACATTTAAGGTGCTCAGTTGCCACTTGTACAAAAAGCTCAATTTTTATAGGACATTTCTATCATTGCAGATAGTTCTGGATGAGACGCTTCTAAAATCACTGTTGTCTTTTTTTACATTTAGAGCTACTAAATACCTGGAATGAAATTTTGACTGTAATACAGGATGTAGACAAAGGAATTAAGATTTTTCCTTTTTTGGGGGGCTATACCTGGCAGTGCTCAGGGGTTACTCCTGGCTGTACTCAGGAATCACTTTTGGGATGCCAAGGATCGGACCTGGGTCATCTCGTGTGCAAGGCAAGCGCCCAACTCACTGTACTATTACTTCAGCCCTG